>CM046039.1:73538118-73633118 GCA_025215565.1 Flaveria ramosissima
GCACCTGCCAACAAACGACTGCCGACACCGACTGCACATGCGAGTGACCACCCAGATCGTCACTGACCACGTCGGTTTGGGCGTACTCGTCAGCGACTGTTGGTATTCGGCGACTAGCGTGATCAGTTGGGGGTGGCGATGGCGTATGGCCGGTTTTTGGCAAGTGGCGAGGTAGTTGGGCACGGTAGGTAGTCAGGGTTGGTTGTCGAGGGCGACGGTCGTGGCGGTCTATGGAATGTAGCAGCGATGATTGGTAGTCATTGATATGGCGGTGGTTTGCAATGGGTGATCAATCTAATCCTTTTATGGGTGTTTTATCACTAAAAATGCATTTGAAATTTAAATTTCTTTTATAATTTTTAATTCCATTGAATTTCAGTTCTTTATTTGATTCCAATTCAACAAATTTTACGAACCAAACGACACCTAAGTTTTAATTAATTTCTATTATTTTATTTTTGTTAACATTTTCAATACAATTTGAATATATATCGACCTGACCCGGTCAGACAAACTAAAAATTTTTATGTTGTTTTGTTACAAATCAAATCATCGAAAAATAATGACCTCTTAAGAAAAATTTCTGGTTACGGCACTGTATCTCACCATACCAACCATTTTTATCCTCGATGAAAATGTTAGGACAAAAGTAAGGTGGAGGAATTGTGCAGAAAAATCTGATCAAAAATATGTTGTGCTAGCAGGTGAGAATGAAAAAAACCCCAAGCCCGATAGGAATACCCAAAAACGCGAAGCATACAAGATGGGTATTGAGTAAGATATGGGGTATGGAATGATAAAGGTTTTGTTACCGGTTCGGGTACGTATATGGCATTAGGTGATACTCAGCCCGTTATCGAAACAATATTCCCGTTTACCTAAAACCATATGCCCGAAATTTTTATTTCTTTTTTTTTTTTATTATTGTAGATTGTTGTCTAGTAAAACTTTATTCGTGTAGCTTGATTATGTGAAATATGAACTTATCTCTTAGGATATGTATTTGATGATATAAAGTAGGATCTTATCTTTTTGAGAATTGTATCATCATCATAAAATTTATATATTTTAGATACTTCAAACATATTAGTGTTTGTACAAAAAGTGTAAGGACCGTAACATAGATATCCTTGATGGATAGGGGCATACATGGGGAATATACGATGAACATATTTACTTGAGAATTTATCTAGTGAGGCATTATGAAGGAATGGGTAACAAAAGCATCGAATGTGCCTAAAAGTGTATAATCAAGTTGAGATAAATAAAGAATCTTGTAAGAAGATGAATGATCAAAGCTAATAGGTTAATGCGTAAATCAATGGAGACACAAAATCATAAAACTTCTATATGAAATGTCAATGTGCATAGGAAAGTAAGGCTAGAACAACCTCTAAAGGGTGGTGGCTTTTCCGATAAGCCACCCACATGTTGTTGTGGTCCGTAGGGACAAGAAATACAAGAGGTGATGCGTAATCATAAATAAATTGGTCAATCGCGGCTCATGTGAGCTTGGAAAATCATCAACTATAAGTGTATAATGCCGCAAGAAAACAACTTTTCTAACATATGGTTTAAAATGGAAAATTGAAATAATCAGACCTATGACCAAGCCATGCGTGTCATAACTTAAGGAAGATGGGTGTAATAGCAAATATTGAAATAACGCTATCATGATCTAGGTAGTAGACAATTGAAGATATAACCTTAGAGTCTAAGTAAACAAACCATGATATGAGACTAGAATATAAATTAATAAGATGATCAAAAATGTTTTTGGTTAAGCTAGGAGCAAGTAAATTTTTAGAGAGTGTGTAAATGTGATAGAGAAAGTTAAACACGACTGGTAAAAAATATAGTATGCTCCATACAAAACCAATAATCGCTTTTTCAAACCGCGATATGGTGTCGCGTCAACCATGAAGCATTATAAGGTTCGATGTCAAAAGAATTGTGGTTTAGGAGTGAGGAATCCATGTATCGTCATCTTTATGTTGGTTGTCAATCTAAAATTAAAACAAATCAGTTGTAGAAATTGCATGCAATGAAATATTTGGATAATTTCATGAGGCCCAAATTTTGAGAAACTGAGATATTAAGAAGCCCAAGAAGATAAATCATCATGCCTAAAGTGTAAATAACTAAACTGTTGTAAGAAGATAAATAATCATACTCAAAGTTTGAATAACTAAGCTGTTGTGAGCCTCAAGTATAAATTTATGATGGCCGAAAAGTAACATGTTAAGCCTGTGAACAACTTGTTCGTGTTTTTGGTTGTTGGGCTTTAAAGAAACTAACGTTGAGACAAATATAACATGCCTTGAGTGTGTTGGGCCTTCAAAGTTTATTGGGCTAGGTATATACGAAGAAAGGAACAATTAGTCAATCACACGTTTAGGGAGCGTTTGGTTGGAAGAATGGAATGGAATGAACTGGAATTGAGAAACTAGTATATTTTCAAGTAAAATTATATTTGAGTAGGTAATGAAATGTAAACCCAAGGGAATATTTCACCTCAAATTCCTTTGTTTGTGGGATTTCAAATTCCCTCTCTAGGTGGAAGGATTTTGAAATCTCACAACCAAGTGAATTTGAGGTGAAACATTCCTTTGGGTTTACATTTTATTACCCACTCAAACATAATTTTACTTGAAAATTATACTAGTTTCTCAATTCCATTCTATTCCATTTCATTCCTTCCAACCAAACGCTTTAGAGTATTAACGCTGGCTTCTTTATTTCTATCCTCATATTTAACTAAAAACATTACTTTTTTACTATCTCTTTCATACTTTTTTATATTTTTATCATTATATTTTCTCTCTCCTCCACTCTTAACCACTTTAAAAAATATTGAAAATTTATGAGGGTTATACTGTATTTTTCTAAATTTGGGGAATCATGGTACTTTCCATGCTTACCTCGTAAGTTGTAATTTGACCTAATAAAACCCATCAGAGCCCACTAAGAGCTGTCAAAAATAGAGCTACTCAAATAGCTTGATGCTCGAAACTCGCTCGAACTCGTTCGAAAGAAGCTCGAATTCGTTCGAAAGAAGCTCGAATTTTTGCTCGTTCGAATTTTGCTTCGGTTGTAAATGAACCGAGCGGCTCGGTTTGGTTTGAAAACGAACCGAGCACGAGCAAAGGTACGCTTGATCGGTGCTCGATCGGTTTCGCTCGAATTATTTTTTAATTTAGTTTTTATATATTATATATTTGTTAATCTATTTAGTTATTTACCAATTACCACTATTTTAATTATTTAGTCAAAAATTAACAACCCTAAATGTAAAGCTTTAATTTTTTGATCAAATCATCATTTCACATTTCAAAATCTTTTCACCATTCCACCCATCATCACTTTCCAGTCTTCCCCCGTATCCCCACCTCCCTACCAACTGCTGAGGCGTTGCCTCCGGCACTCTGACATGCGACCCCGACCTTTGAAAATCCGACCTGCAATAGTCTGACCGCGCATCCCGCCTCTGACAATCCGCCTCCAAAGTCCAAAGTCCAAAGTTCGACCTTGTTCGAAGCCCGACATTGTTTAGTTATTCCTAATCACGATATCTTGAGGTTAGATTTTTATATTAGGATCTTAAAGAACATTTGCACAAGCATTGGTGAAGATACTACGGTTGGAACTTGAAAGCTAAAACTTTTGAATGATTTATCAGTTTTGTTTTAAATTATAACACGAAACCGAACAAACCCGAGCAAAACCGAGCGCTCAGTTTAAAACCGAACCGAGTTTGAGCATGAAGTTTGCGCTCGAATTTGTAAATTCGAACCGAACCGAGCCGCTCGGTTTGAAACCGAACCGAGTTCAAACGGAGCTGCATTTGGTTCATTTCGTAAACAACCCTAGTCAAAACTATCAAAGCTCAATATGACCCTTTAAGACATTTATGATTTATTGACCATTATAATATACTATGTTTCACTAAAAGATGTAATGTTACTGAATTAAGGTCCAATATACCCATTAAGACATACCAAACCAAGTCTCCACTTGTAAGATTAAAAAATGCAATCCATAACCAATCCTTTACAATGACAACAAGAAAATCAATCTTTCAACTTCGGCTCTACAAATAAAGAAAAATTTCTTACATTCGTTTAAAGAAAACCAAAAATTTAAATGTAAGATAAAAATTAATCGGATGTCATGGATGGTATATATATATCAATTGACCGTTTGTAACACATAAATAACATGATATAGAATTTTTCCTTGTGTTAGGTTATGTTATCTTGAAATGAAATATTAATGTACAAGACAATAAACGGTACACCAAATACAAGTCCCACTAGTACCCTTTATTTATTCTTATATATGGCAAAGAATATCATATTCTTTTAAAAACCATAGCTCAACAAACCCAACCAACATTTAGCAAATGTGCAATCAACCTCTAAGTAGTTGGCCCATCTCCCATGTTCTTTGGAGGATTCCCAAGTTTTCTTTTCTCCACAAGAATGTTTATATGTATTCATTTTCTAAATACGGGTATTAATTTCAATTTGTCAAGTTTATGTAACAATCAAAGTTATCTTTTCTAAGGTAATTACTTTGCAGGTTAATTAGTAGGATAATAAAAGAAATAAAATTATGAAATAATACATGTGTTTTAATATTGTTGTGATAGAATTATTCATACTTTTTTAACATCAGAAACCATTCAAGTTTTAAATATCATTTCATTCTTGTGAAATATTTATAAAAGGTAATATTTTAAAAAATTACTTATTTATATGGAACAATATATACAAACCTTGGTTAATGTTTACTGTTTATTTTTTAGATTAATATAAATAAAGCGATTATGAAACTTGTTTAAATTTCGTGAGTATTATTTTCGTATCACTTCTTAATTTAAATTTAACACAAAAAATAAAGTAATCGCTAAATAGTTATAAAGTTTTATAATTTTTTTCATTAGGGGCATTTAATTTAAAAGGTTTTATCATCTATAAGGTATTTTAAAAGATTGTAACGGAATTTAAAATTTGAGTGGTTAAGAAGCTTGGTTGCTACTAGTTGAAATATTCTGGTACATTACTAAAAATAATACGTTAACAACTAATTATAGGAAATAGTATTTAAATTGTTTTAATGCAAGGTTACTTTAAGTTTCAAAAGTCATACATGATAACTTTTGTAATAATATTAAAATATAATATTCCGTAAAGATAATTTTAAAACTTCTTCCACTAACTTTTCGTTCCTTTCAAAGATAAAGAACTATCCCTGAACATAGGATTGAAGAAAACTCAAATTTCATGAGTTTTTCATGATCAAACTCTCTAAAATAAATTTATTTTATTACTAATATTTTTATTCATCTATAAACCTAGAAACCAAACACACCCTTGTGGATTCAATCCCATTTATAATATTTTTAGTTTTTAGTCCATCACAACAGCCGAATAATATTAAGGAATCTAAAAAAATGATGCCATTCATATTATTGTCGTTTAATTAGTTTTTTTTTCATTTAAAGGTCTAAAAGTTAAATTTGAAGTTCAAAACTAAGTTCTATAGCGAGATTGAGTATTTAGAAAAGTTTCTTTAGCAAACAGAAAAGCAATGATTTTAGAGACCGGACTAATTATATATCGAGCCGATCGTATTACCAGTCCACTAGTCATACAGAAGTTATAAACTAGAAAACATCATGAATATTAAAAAAATTAAAGCTATAATTAATATAAAATAAGATATGAAAATAACGTGTGTTTTCATATAGAGTATAATTTTAAATACTTGAAACAAATTATGAAAATATCTTATGTTTTGATGGAAGAAGAAATAAAGAAAAGTTAATATCATGCCGGTAAATGACCGATTCAAATGAAAAATGTTTAATATTAGCATAACATGATCGGTTACAAACCCGATTCCGGATTCTCTATCATGATAACATTGAAGAAAGTATAAGTTTTTAAGAAAAAAAATCCAATCCATAAACCTCCATTCCTGAAACTTATTATAAGTATAATTATTTTATCATAGAAGTAGACCAACCCTTTGTCAGAGCTCAATTTTGTAAGTCGAAATAAAATAAAAGTCACCATAACATGGCCATTACTTATAATATGGGGATTATGAACTTTAAAAAAGAAGCAACCTAGAAGATTAGGATAATTATGTTTATAATAATGATATTGAGTGTCAATTCTTTAATGTAATAAAGTTTGATAAAGCTAGCATTATCTTTAATTAAAAAGGCAATATCTTCAAAATCACTACTTACAGTTTTATTATTTCTAAAACCTAATTTGTTTGTACATCATTATACCCAAAAGCAAAGTCACACTAGCACATTAAATGAAGTTTAAAGTGGTGAGAATAACGTGAATACTAGGTTAACTAGTTTATGTTATTATAATAATAACGTATTTTATACTGAAATTATGAAAATAATACCTCGGATATGTCTTTGTTTGAAGGCCGATACACGGTCAACAATCATCATATGAATCTGGATATTAAGTAGTTTATAATTGCACAACCTTCAAATATATCTTTACATACTTTTAATCGAACGTTTTACTTATACATAGATTTACACACGGTTGTATAATATGTCATATCCTTGAAAATTAGTGTTGCATTTGGAATGACCATGGACCTTCTAACACGTTTGAAGCTTGGAGGCACCCTCTTAAACAGAAGGTAAAGAGTTGCAACCTCTAAGGCCTCGTTTGACTCACAGATTTCTCTGGGATTGAAAAATTTTTTATCCAAAATCATGTTTGATTGGTAATATGTAAAACTGAAACTGGGATTGAATTGAAAAATTTCCGCCCATTCATTGGAATTCGTTTTTTCAACAATCCAATGGAATGTTCAAAATTAATATTTTACTTTCAATCAAAAGTTTACCAACTAAATACCTTATCAATGTTAACAAGATTCCATTCCAATTTAAATTAAATTTTTTTCCTAAAACGTTCTACGAAACAAACGGCCTCTAAAATAATGTTTACCAAAGTAGGTGTGTTTCTCACATCCGTAATAACAAGGAATGGGTGATATACCTCCCAACAAGGCTTTTGCTTTTTTCTCAATTTTCTTTTGATACCTAGAAATCCATATGTTAAAGAAATAGTGGAATTGCTTAAAATAATCAAGTGGATCATTAGGAGGACAAGTGTTTAAGTATCAAGTGATATAGAAGAGTTTGTGGTGCAATCCATCTTGAGGATTCGACCCCACCTTTTGATTATCATTAATTAGCAGTGGAGAGGTCATCCTGGGATGTTCTAGTTAATAAGGTATCTGGTCGTTTAGTGGTATTTAGTATTTATTTACATAAAATTAGCGCGAGTTGTGACAACCCTAGATTTAGAAATTTTATAAACTAAGTTCATTCAAATATTCCAAGCCACACCTAGGTTAATATATATATTTTTTTATACATACATATACGTATGCATGCTTTCATTTTGCTTACACAAGTATGTTGTTCACTTATATATATATGTATACGTATGCATGGTCGCATGCATACCCTTCTACGTGTGCATGTACCATCTTTTGCTAAGAAACATGTGCACATCACATGAACATAAGTGTTGATCATTTGCATGCTTGCATGCATAAACAAAAAGTTACGTACGCATGTATCCATATTCATAACCTTTTGATACCAAACATTACGTGAACAAGAAACTCAAAACACCAAACAAACACTAAGTAAACCAAAATATAATCCAACCAAACACCACAAACATAAGTTAACATCAAAAGAAATTTGACATCAAAACAAACCTAAACAAATTCCCTACACCTAAACCTTAAACCAAAGAACCATTAAAGATCAAGAACCACTCGGTTAACACCCTTAAGAACCCGGCTTTCATCCTTAAGCACCCGATTTACACCATAAACATCCCTTAATGATCATTGACTCACCCCTCTCTTTGAGTGACACCTAGACTCACCATGCCACCAAGTTCAACCCCAACCCGCCACCTAGACCCCCTAATGACCGACTCACTAGACCTATAACTCCACCTCACACCCTAAGGACTAGATTTCATAATTACATCTCCACTATTTGGAGGTCTCGGCCGAATGGGAAACCCAAACCATCGAACCACAACCGAGAACCATCTTCATTCGGTAGCCTCTCAACCTCTATTCCTACTCCCCACTTCACGGACACCACACACCATCGATCACCACCATCCCATCTCAAACTCTCGGCTAACACCACCACCCTCCACTTTGTCTCTCGTTACCACCTTCAAACATCACCACCATAAGCCACAAGTCATCATCACAATCCTCTCGGTCACCACCTCTCCAAGCAAATACCATCATCAACTTCACTCGGTCACACACTTTCGGACACACGGCAGCAACATCCAAGCCTCGTGGAAGCATCATCTCCCGAAAGACTATCAAGAACACCAAAACCAAGCAAGCATAGACCATCCTCACCTTCTTCTCACACTCTCCTTCTGTCAAAATCAAGGTTCTAACTCCTAAAACCTTGCTTGATTAAGATTATGGAAACTAAACATGTGTTAAATAAAGCACATGTGATTAACCCTTTTGGTTAAAACAAAGTTCTTATATAAACATACACAAAATCAAACCTATTTTTCAGAACAAAAAGAAAGGTTTTAAGAATCTGGAAAAATAAAACAAATCTTAAAAATCAAAGTTTTAGCAAGAAATTATCAACAAAAGGGTTAAAAATCTAGTTATAGTTTGTTAAAAATTAATTCTGCATATTAAATAACTGTGATTGTGGGAACAAATATTAAAAATATATTTAGATCATTAGGAAATAGAACTCTGCAAAATTTGATATCATTCCTATAAGTTAGTTAACTTATATGCAATATTTAAGAATATAAAGAGAAAAATTATATCAGAAGAACCAACCCTAGTAAATGTATGGAAAAATTATATACAAACTATTAAAAATTATAGAATCCACTGGAAAAATCTCGTGACCTAACTCAAAATATTATCTGAAATATTAATTTTTAACTATTCTGTCAACTAAAAATCGGGAAAAATACTTAAATATGAAATAAATTATGGGAAATTTATAGAAAATATAAGAATAGAAATAGAACAGTCTGTGTAAAAATTAGAATTTTTGAGCATGTTCTGATATTTTTAGCAAATAAGAGTAAAATAGGAAAAATTATAAAAATGACTCTGCTATGATTTAAAACATGAGAAAATTTTGAGAAACAATACGAATTATATTATTAATCTGACAAAATTTGACTAATTTTAGAGGCCCGAAGGTATTTCTAAAGAATTATTTGAATAATGTAAAAATAATAAGAATTAGCCTGAAAATAATTTAAATATGAAATTTTAGTATATTTTATCTAACACTAAGATACATCTACTGTGAAAATTTCGGAATTTATACTAAAACCTAACTTATGAAATAAATTCTTCAATCTGAGGTACTAAAAATGTTAAAAAAAAATACATTTTCTAAACTATAAATATTTTTCTTGTTTATAGGTTACCATTTGGAGTAAAGGTGAGTTTCATGGCCCATTTTGTTTATAAAGTTTTGGGGAAAAAGCATACTATTTGATGCATTATTTTCTGAAATTTATGTTACAACCATTAATTCGGATGTGGAACCGTTAGATAATATTGGTAGCGCTACTTAGGAAAATATTTCCTGCACCAATGGGATGAGTATTGTGATGCTATATTATCTGATTTATGAAATGTGTTATGACAGATATGAATGATCTGATTGCTATGTAAGGTTTGGTTGTATATAATGCATCAATATTACATGTTTGATAAACCTGTGAAGCTCACCAACTTTATGTTGACTGTTTTGGGTATGCTTTTTCAGGAATTCACCATGACTAACAGCTTAATGTTCTCCTTTGATGTTTATAATGGCTGGGGAGAGGTTGTGGGGAAAGTTTGTGTTAACCTGACAGTGAACTTATATGATCTCAGTGTTTCGGTGGATGCACACTTCCATCGTCTCTGAAGATGTTGCTGTTAGGATGTTAATGTAATAGGGTTATGTTAGTTCAAATTTTGACTATCATGAATTGATGTAATCCTAACTTCTATATTAATAATCTTGTTATGTTATGTGTTATTATATATTTAATATGCCTTATCATGAGATATATGTTTATGTGATATTTGGTAAAAATTGTATATCAATGAGTTCTGAGCAAACAGGTCACACCCTAAGCATTTCACGCTTCCGCCGGGATGTGACAGGTTGGTATCAGAGCCATTGGTTATAGAGAATTAGGTACCATAAAATACCTAGACTATAACCATAAGCTCATATCTGTATAATTGTGTGTATATATGAATTTGCGTGATATGATTCCATGAATATTATAGCATTTTCCTTGTAAAAAATTTATAATATATACAGAAATAGGTAACTAACTGTTGGGTTCAAAACCATGAAAAGATTTGTTTTGCAGCCATGAGTACCGATAACAATTTTTGTGAGACTGACTCATCCGAATACTCGGATTATAACGATCACAAAGAACTTACGCCTGAACCTGAACCTCAGCAAATTCTAGAACCTTTTCCAACCAAAGATGAAGATAATCCTAAGCCTAAATTTTATGTCCGTCGTGCACCTGTAATGGTAGGAGGATATACCATTAAAACTCCTAGGAAAAGGGTACGACCCGGGAACAAATTCAAGACCAAGCAAGACGAAGGCAAGGAGATACAAGAAACTGACTCCCTCAGAAACGAAGAAAGTAAAGCTAAAAGACAAAGGATGGATGAAGATCAAAACACAGCCACTCAACAAACCCTTAAACAGCTCAGGAAAATTCAACAAGGGATCAGGAATATTCAGAAGGATGTTAAGGAACTAAAAGCACCCAAGGGAAACATCTTCTCAAGAATATGGAAATGGGTGCAGGGAAATTAGGAGCTAACTTTTAATGTGAAATCTTTAAATAAGAACTTAAATGAAAAACATCTTTTGTGTTTGAACTATTACTTGCTTATGTGTTAACTAGAATATTGTTAAGAGTCTAAAATCCTTTTTAATATTTACTATAATAACTATAGAAAAACATGCCGCCAAGAAGAAATACGCAACCCATAAGGAGGACTGCGCGAGTGGGACGACCTAGAACTAGACTTGGGGAAGAAACACCTGTTAACTCGACAGCCAATGAAGATGAAAGGATCTCCCGAATAGTGTCACAGCAATTGGAAGCTGCCATACCCATACTAGTAACTCAACTTCAACAAAACCTGAACCTCGGTACCACAACCCCCGGCAACGAAATACCAACTGATGATGCCATAAGAGAACAACCAGCAGAGGAGATTATAACAGAGAAAGGATGTTCCTACAAAGCCTTTATGTCATGTAGACCCCGAGAATTTGATGGTAGAGGCGGAGCAGTACAAGCTCTACGCTGGTTAGATGAAATGGAATCAACTCTGGAGATCAGCAAATGTGCCAATAACAACAGAACCTTGTTTGCCTCACACTCATTAAAAGGGGAAGCACAATCCTGGTGGAAAATGGAGATGACCACTAAAGGTAGGCACATTATGAATGAGTTAAGTTGGGAGGAATTCAGAAAATTAGTTATAGAAAAATACTGCCCTTATAATGAAATAGAAAAATTAGAAACTGAATTTTTAGCTTTAGAAATGAAAGGAGCAGCACATCGGGAATACACCGACAGGTACAATGAACTCTCGAGGTTAGTACCACATCTAGTGGCCCCAGAATCAAAGAGAATAGGAAGATATATTTGGGGACTAGTGCCACAGATAAGGGGATTAGTAAAATCAGCTAGGCCCAAGACTTTTCAAGATACTGTAAGTTTATCAGGAAGCTTGACAGATGAGATGATAAGAAATGGATCACTAGGCAACCCTAGATCTGGAGAAAAGAGAAAGTGGAGTGATGATAGCCCAGGGGGAAGATTTAAGGGAACCCCTCAGAAACGAATAGTTAGACAGCCCCCTCGAAACTACCTAGGAATGACACGGGAAAAGAAACCCCAGACAGAAAACCAGCCATGGTGCAACACTTGCCAAAGATACCATCAAGCCAACTGTGCGATGGTAATCTGTTACAACTGCAAGAAAAAGGGCATATATCCCGAGACTGCAAAACCCTGCAAATCCAAAATCAGTCTGCTATCAATGTGGGAATGAAAACCATCGCCGAAACGAATGTCCACAGCTAAAAGGAAAGGCACCGGCTAATCAGAACAACCCTCGGGGGAGAGCATTCATAATGCAGGCAGAAGAAGCTCGACACGAACCAGAAGTTGTCACGGGTACGTTCCCTGTAAACGATCAGTATGCTACTGTACTATTTGACACTGGAGCAACCCGTAGTTTGTTTCAAATACATTTAGGCCACTACTTAACTTAACCACAGAAAAGCTAAATCAAAAATATATGATAGAATTAGCTGATGGTAAGATAATCGAAGCTTATGAAATCATTCCTAATTGCACAATGAATTTAGATGAAAACTATTTCAATATAGATTTAATTCCTATTAATTTAGGAGGATTTGACATTGTTGTAGGAATGGATTGGTTAAGTAAAAATCAAGCTGAAATAGTATGTGGTAAGAAGATGATCAAAATCCCTTTGGTTAATGAATATAGAACACTGTGCATATATGGTGAAAAACCTAGGGGTACCATAAAGATAATTTCTTGTAAAAATGCACAAAAATGTCTAAGGAAGAAATGTTTGGCTTATCTGACTCACATTGTTGACACTAAGATAGACAAAGTAAACCTGAAAGATGTTCCAATTGTCAATGAATATTCTGATGTATTCCCTGATGAATTACCTGGGTTACCACCCCCTCGTCAAGTAGAATTCAAAATTGAATTAATACCAGGAACAGCCCCTATTGCTAAGGCACCCTACCGTTTAGCACCTACTGAAATGAAGGAATTAATGAGCCAACTTCAGGAACTTTTGGATAAAGGATTTATACGACCTAGTGTATCACCCTGGGGAGCACCAGTTTTATTTGTTAAGAAAAAGGATGGAACATTTAGAATGTGCATAGACTATAGGGAACTCAATAAGGTAACTGTGAAGAATAGGTATCCTTACCGAGAATAGACGATCTATTTGATCAATTACAGGGATCTAGTTACTTTTCAAAAATAGACTTGAGATCAGGGTATCATCAGCTAAGAATACAGGATGAAGATATACCTAAGACAGCATTCAGAACAAGGTATGGACATTATGAATTCCTGGTAATGCCATTTGGATTAACCAATGCTCCCGCCATATTCATGGATCTGATGAATAGGATATGTAAACCCTATTTAGATAAGTTTGTCATAGTCTTTATAGATGACATTTAATCTATTCTAAGAATAAGGAGGATCATGAGCAACACCTAAGATCGACCTTGGAGTTGTTAAGAAAAAAAAACTATACGCAAAATTCTCAAAATGTGAATTTTGGAAAAGAGAAGTGCAATTCCTTGGGCACATAGTCAATCAAGAAGGAATATAGGTAGATCCAGCAAAAATAGAAGCTGTTAAGAAATGGGAGGATCCCAAGACACCAACAGAAGTACGCCAATTTTTAGGATTAGCAGGATATTATAGAAGGTTCATAGAAAATTTCTCGAGGATAGCTCAGCCCTTGACTGAACTAACTCAAAAAGACAGGCCATATGTCTGGGGAGAAAAACAAAAGAATGCATTCGAACTCTTGAAAAGTAAGTTATGTAGTGCACCTATTTTGTCATTACCAGAAGGGACTGACGATTTTGTAGTATATTGTGATGCGTCTCGTCAAGGATTTGGATGTGTATTAATGCAACGAAGTAGAGTCATTGCATATGCCTCTAGACAACTTAGGGTAAGTGAGAAAAACCACACTACTCATGATTTGGAATTAGGAGCAGTAATCTTTGCACTTAAGATCTGGAGACATTACCTGTATGGGACAAAATGTACAATATATACGGATCACAAAAGTTTACAGCATATATTTGAGCAGAAAATGCTGAACATGAGACAAAGGAGATGGATAGAATTACTGAGTGATTATGATTGTGAAATCAAATATCATCCAGGTAAGGCAAATGTAGTTGAAGATGCTTTAAGTAGAAAAGATAGGGTTAAACCATTACGAGTACGAGCCATGAGAATGGAACTGCAATCAGACCTGTTAAGACAAATATGGAAAGCCCAACAGAAAAGTAAAATAGAAATAAAAGGACAGGAAATGGATTTACAGGAAGATACAAATGGAATATTAAGATTTAAAGGAAGGACCTGGATACCTGATGATGCTATACTTAGAAAGATTATATTACAAGAAGCACATAAGTCAAAATACTCAGTACATCCAGGAAATAACAAAATGTATAAGGATTTGAAAAATCATTACTGGTGGCCTGGCATGAAGAGATCAGTTGGAGAGTTTGTAGAGAAATGCAATACGTGTTCAAGAGTTAAAGCAGAACATCAGAAACCTTCCGGATATCTACAACAACCTAAAATTCCAGAATGGAAATGGGATCAAATTACTATGGATTTTGTAACCAAGTTACCAAGGACCTCAAGTGGTTATGACACAATCTGGGTTATAGTAGATAGGTTAACAAAATCAGCACACTTCCTGCCAATCAGGGAAGATTACAAAATAGAGAAATTAGCAAGAATCTACATATGAGAAATCATATCCAAGACATGGAATACCAATCTCCATTATATCTGATAGAGACAATAGATTCATATCAAGGTTTTGGCAAACCCTACAAAAAGCTTTAGGAACCCAAATAAATCTTAGCACAGCCTTCCACCCACAAACAGATGGACAAAGTGAAAGGACAATACAAACACTAGAAGATATGTTACGTGCTTGTGCATTAGACTTTGGTGGCAACTGGGATATGCATCTACCTTTGATAGAATTTTCTTATAATAATAGCTATCATTCCAGCATTAAAACCGCCCCGTTTGAAGCCTTGTATGGAAGAAAATGCAGATCGCCATTATGTTGGAATGAAATAGGAGATAGACAACTTATAGGCCCTGATTTAATTCAAGAAACATCTGACAAGATCAAAGAAATCAAAAAGAGATTAAAGACAGCACGGGATCGGCAGAAAAGTTACGCGGATAAAAGAAGAAAGCCATTAGAATTTCAAATTGGAGATAAGGTCTATCTAAGAATATCACCCACCAAAGGAATCTTTCGATTTGGAAAGAGAAATAAGTTGAACCCAAGATATGTTGGACCATATGAAGTTATTGACAAAATTGGTCCTGTTGCGTATAAGCTAGATTTACCCGAAGAATTAAGTAAAGTACACAACACGTTCCATGTGTCCAATCTGAAGAAATGTTTAACAGATGAAACATTATAAGTTCCAGTTCAAGAAATAAAGATAGACAAGAAGCTTCATTTTACAGAGGAACCAATAGCCATATTAGATAAAGAAATTAAAAAGCTAAGAAGAAGCAAGATCCCCATAGTGAAAGTTAAGTGGAATGCTAGGAGAGGACCAGAGTATACATGGGAAAGAGAAGATGAAATCAGAAGAAGATACCCCCATCTATTTTAAGACAATGGTCAGATAAGTTCATTACTATCCAAATAAATTTCGGGACGAAATTATTTTTACGGGGGGAGAATGTGACAACCCTAGATTTAGAAATTTATACACTAAGTTCATTCAAATATTCTAAGCCACACCTAGGTTAATATATATATATTTTTATACATATACGTATGCATGCTTTCATTTTGCTTACACAAGTATGTTGTTCACATATATATATATGTATACGTATGCATGGTCGCATGCATACCCTTCTACGTGTGCATGTACCATCTTTTGCTAAGAAACATGTGCACATCACATGAACATAAGTGTTGATCATTTGCATACTTGCATGCATAAACAAAAAGTTACGTACGCATGTATCCATATTCATAACCTTTTGATACCAAACATTACGTGAACAAGAAACTCAAAACACCAAACAAACACTAAGTAAACCAAAATATAATCCAACCAAACACCACAAACATAAGTTAACATCAAAAGAAATTTGACATCAAAACAAACCTAAACAAATTCCCTACACCTAAACCTTAAACCAAAGAACCATTAAAGATCAAGAACCACTCGGTTAACACCCTTAAGAACCCGGCTTTCATCCTTAAGCACCCGATTTACACCATAAACATCCCTTAATGATCATTGACTCACCCCTCTCTTTGAGTGACACCTAGACTCACCATGCCACCAAGTTCAACCCCAACCCGCCACCTAGCCCCCCTAATGACCGACTCACTAGACCTATAACTCCACCTCACACCCTAAGGACTAGATTTCATAATTACATCTCCACTATTTGGAGGTCTCGGCCGAATGGGAAACCCAAACCATCGAACCACAACCGAGAACCCATCTTCATTTGATAGCCTCTCAACCTCTATTCCTACTCCCCACTTCACGGACACCACACACCATCGATCACCACCATCCCATCTCAAACTCTCGGCTAACACCACCACCCTCCACTTTGTCTCTCGGTTACCACCTTCAAACATCACCACCATAAGCCACAAGTCATCATCACAATCCTCTCGGTCACCACCTCTCCAAGCAAATACCATCATCAACTTCACTCGGTCACACACTTTCGGACACACGGCAACAACATCCAAGCCTCGTGGAAGCATCATCTCCCGAAAGACTATCAAGAACACCAAAACCAAGCAAGCATAGACCATCCTCACCTTCTTCTCACACTCTCCTTCTGTCAAAATCAAGGTTCTAACTCATAAAACCTTGCTTGATTAAGATTATGGAAACTAAACATGTGTTAAATAAAGCACATGTGATTAACCCTTTTGGTTAAAACAAAGTTCTTATAGAAACATACACAAAATCAAACCTATTTTTCAGAACAAAAAGAAAGGTTTTAAGAATCTGGAAAAATAAAACAAATCTTAAAAATCAAAGTTTTAGCAAGAAATTATCAACAAAAGGGTTAAAAATCTAGTTATAGTTTGTTAAAAATTAATTCTGCATATTAAATAACTGTGATTGTGGGAACAAATATTAAAAATATATTTAGAATATTAGGAAATAGAACTCTGCAAAATTTGGTACCATTCCTATAAGTTAGTTAATTTATATGTAATATTTAAGAATATAAAGAGAAAAATTATATCAGAAGAACCAACCCTAGTAAATATATGGAAAAATTATATACTGACTATTAAAAATTATAGAATCCACTGCAAAAATCTCGTGACCTAACTCAAAATATTATCTGAAATATTAATTTTTAACTATTCTGTCAACTAAAAATCAGGAAAAATACTTAAATTATGAAATAAATTATGGGAAATTTATAGAAAATATAAGAATAGAAATAGAAAAGTCTGTGTAAAAATTAGAATTTTTGAGCATGTTCTGTTATTTTTAGCAAATAAGAGTAAATTAGGAAAAATTATAAAAAATGACTCTGCTATGATTTAAAACATGAGAAAATTTTGAGAAACAATACGAATTATAATTATTAATCTGACAGAATTTGACTAATTTTAGAGGCCCGAAGATATTTCTAAAGAATTATTTGAATAATGTAAAAATAATAAGAATTAGCCTGAAAATAATTTAAATATAAAATTTTAGTATATTTTATCTAACACTAAGATATATCTACTGTGAAAATTTCGGAATTTATACTAAAACCTAACTTATGAAATAAATTCTTCAATCTGAGGTACTAAAAATGTTTAAAAAAAATACATTTTCTAAACTATAAATATTTTTCTTGTTTATAGGTTACCATTTGGAGTAAAGGTGAGTTTCATGGCCCATTTTGTTTTATAAAGTTTTGGAGAAAAAGCATACTATTTGATTCATTATTTTCTGAAATTTATGTTACAACCATTAATTCGGATGTGGAACCGTTAGATAATATTGGTAGCGCTACTTAGGAAAATATTTCCTGCACCAATGGGATGAGTATTGTGATGCTATATTATCTGATTTATGAAATGTGTTATGACAGATATGAATGATCTGATTGCTATGTAAGGTTTGGTTGTATATAATGCATCAATATTACATATTTGATAAACCTGTGAAGCTCACCAACTTTATGTTGACTGTTTTGGGTATGCTTTTTCAGGAATTTACCATGATTAACAGCTTAATGTTCTCCTTTGATGTTTATAATGGATGGGGAGAGGTTGTGGGAAAAGTTTGTGTTAACCTGACAGTGAACTTATATGATCTCAGTGTTTCGATGGATGCACACTTCCATCGTCTCTGAAGATGTTGCTGTTAGGATGTTAATGTAATAGGGTTATGTTAGTTCAAATTTTAACTATCATGAATTGATGTAATCCTAACTTCTATATTAATAATCTTGTTATGTTATGTGTTATTATATATTTAATATGCCTTATCATGAGATATATGTTTATGTGATATTTGGTAAAAGTTGTATATCAATGAGTTCTGAGCAAACAGGTCACACCGTAAGCATTTCACGCTTCCGTCGGGATGTGACACGAGTATAAGTTCACAGAATGAACAATAGATGGATTTTAAGGGTAGATTTTAGGATGACGTGTATGCTAATAAAAAAAAGTTAATAATGCCTCAAATATACAACTTTTACATAATTCTCTTCCTTTTATTTAAAAAGGAGCTTCACACTTAAGACATGTTAGGGGTTGCAGGAAGGCATCAAAAACTAATACAAATATATGTCAAATTGCTAAAATTTGAAAGTTGGCCGCGGGTACCAAGCGGCCGGCCAATTACCGACCAAAAATAAATCAGTACAATTGTGAATTATCAGATATAAAATAAAATACTTTGTGTGTAAAAAAAATAAAATAAATCCTAAAATAACACACTTATTAGCATTGAGAGAGTTGTCCATTTTCCCAGTTGACACATCTTTTTTTTATTTTCCTTAAGATTTTCCTATATTACAGGATGTCTTCCTAGTTTTTCCAATATCATTGAATCAACTTGAGGGTATCGGTATATATCACCGGGATGGGGACAAAATTTTCAAGCCGAGTTCCAGGAGGAGGGGGTGGGGGGGGCATGGACTTCCCCATCCTCACTTGGTTTCCACTCCGTCTTCACTAAGTTGAGAATCATAACTTTGTTGTTATGTCGTGTACTTTAATGTGATATAGAATTGGCTAAATATGTTTTATAAATAATTAACTCACACAGTTTTTAATCAAACTTTTAAATTATAGTTTTTTATCTGTCATGGGATTCAAATGTCTAACCATTTAAAAAGAAACACCTTTCTAATATATTAGTACTACTAGACGACTTAGGGGCTATTTGATTTGCTTCTGACCCGGTCAAAATGTCTGACCCACTGATCCGGTCAGACATTTTGGCCGGTCAACGTGTTTGATTATCACATATTCGTGTCTGACCCGGTCTGACACCACTGACCCATGCCTTTTATTCCACTTACCCGGTCAGTTTTGGAACAAGCTCTTACCTGGTCATTACCTTCTGACCGAGTAAGAGAAATCAAACAGCCCCTTACTCTTTAATAGCAAAATATATAAAGACTAGGGTGGTTCATAATGAAAGCATATATGTAAGAAAGACTAGATATAAACAAACTAAAAAGGACTAAAATAATATTGTAGAAAAATTATTAAGCTATTACTATATATATATTTTGACAATCTTTGAAGAGTAGTTTTGGCCCTATTTTGCTTTATTATTATTATTATTATTTAATTAGAAAATTTAATATTAGTACTTTAGGGCTCACCTTGATATATTATTATTATAATTGCTTTTAGTCATATTTGTATTTCTCTTGTAACTTTTATATATGATTCTTATAGATCTTCGTATACACCGGTGTGATGTGCTTATAGATCTTCGTAAATAACAACAAATTACTTTTCTTAATTTTACTCTCTACATAAAATATTTCTCCTTTTACAGTGTTTCTCTTATAACACATTTTACTTGTGTATAGATGAGTACAACTTATTCAATTCATGATACGTTGTGACGGAAATAAATTTTGATTAACATAGTGAAATTTAGAAAAGTTTTTCATAATATTTAACTGATTTTTTTTTAGTTTTTGATATAAACAAACTAAAACAACATATTTTAAGTAATTTCATATGTAAGCTACCGCGAGCATATTCACTTTTTAAAATAGATAATGCATAACTTAAGGAAAAAATGTCTTGAGCAATTAAAGGAGAATTTTAATAATAATGAATCTCAATGAATATATATGTAAAGGATTTAAAAACCAATTAAACTTACAACAACCCGATAAATTAACCAAAAGCCAGTAAAACAGGAAAAAAAATAATATAACAATCTTTAAAAGATGTTAAAATAAATAAATAAATAAATATAACTAAGGATGACGAATCAAAAGTAACTATACAAGAACAGCAAATTATTATAAGTGGAGTACTAAATTAAATATTGAAAAAAAGTTCGAAAGGATTGATAGTGGAGCAGATATACAATGCAAACATGAAGGGTTTATATTTACAAATAATTATGAACTATCCTGTCCCTTAAGCAGCCCTAAACTTCACACTAAGTATGAGATATTTAACGTTCATATACGTATTCATAAACAAGTTTATAAAACAAAATTAATATAAGTAAAAATCTTTAACAAACTATAAGATATTTAATGTTATTATCTCATTTACATGTTTTCACAAATGCTTATTAGATTAGTGAAAAAAGTTATGTGGTTTACCTCGGTTCGAACCCTACATCTTGGAGCTCCAAAAGCTAAAGCACATTAGTTGGAGCTCTACATAAGCAAAACTTTGACCAGTAGCTTCCACCACAACCGAATTCCTATGCATTAGATAGCTTTTAACTCAACTCGTTCTTAGTTCTTTCAAAGTTCTAAAGTTTTATTGTAACAATTTGAGTGCTACAACATACTCTATCAATCTAGTATTTCACTCTCACATGAAACATTTGGATATGAAATTCCATTTTCTTAGAGAAAAAACACAAGATTGTTCTTTATGTGTTACACATATTGCAGACTGTTATAACCGTGTAGACTTCCTACTAAGCCTCTTATACGTCCGCTTACCCTGCTTCTATCCAAGATTGGTCTTATCTTAGGAACGTCCATACGAAGGGGTATACTAAGACATAAACTCTCCCACCTAACTCATAAAAAATTTGTTAAATTTGAATTGTATTTAGATTAGTCAAATTGTTGTTATAGTCACGTATGAAAAAACCTTGTATAACGTCATCTCTTTGCAGTAACGGACCCGAGATTTATGTTAACGGGGGTCAGATATCTTTGGGTCCGTGTGTATGTTGTTAATTATTAATTTTTTCCCGGTATGGTTCACTTCTGGTCGGGTCACATAATAAAAAAGATAAAACCAAATTAAATTCTATCCACATAATAAAAATTCATCAATCTTTTATTAAGGAACGGCTAAATTGAGGATTTACAATTATTTAGAATTAGGTTTGAGAGGGAGGTATAACCGTGGATAGAGGGGCGACTAGTGTTATGCAGATCAAATAGCAAAGTTATGGTAAAAACTGATCAGTTGAGGACTTAGGATGACGACGATCGAACTGTATATAATCGGATATGTAATCGAACTAATCACTTTTTCTATTACTACTAATATTATAATATTATAAATTGTATTGAATTATATATTATGCATTAGGTTAATGTTTAATGGTTGAGATAATAGAGTAATGAGTTTAATTTTTAAAATAATTATTGTTAGAAATTTGGTAATTGGATTTATAAGAATAAACATACTAATGAGATTATTTATTAATATAGTTAATATGTTTGTAAATTTTCCTTTTTAAACATGTTTTATGGTAATGATGGTGATAGTGGTTGCGGTGGTATGCGGTGATAGGGGCTGTGGTGGTGGTGATGGGTGGCTACGGTAGTGGTGGTGGGGGGCTGTGGTGGTGATGGTGATGGGTGGCTGTGAAGGTGCTGATGGGTGGTTGCGGTGGTGGTGATAGGGGCTGCGGTGGTGGTGATGGGTGGCTACGGTGGTGGTGATGGTGATGGTGATGGGGCTATGGTGGTAGTGATGGGGCTGTGGTGGTAGTGATGGGGGTACGATGGTGGTGATAGTGGCTGAGGTGGTGGTGATGGGCGGCTGTGGTGGTGGTGATGGGCGGCTGCGGAGGTGGTGATGGGGACTACGTTGGTGGTGATGGGGACTACAATGGTGGTGATGGGTGGCTGTGAAGGTTGTGATGGATGGCTGTTATGGTGTGAAGGTGGTGATGGGCAGTTATCATGGTGATGACCGGGTGGTTGTGGTGGTGGTGATTTGAAGGAGATGATGTTGATGGATGGGACCCACAAGGTTTTTTATGTTATTATTTAATATTAAGGGTAGTTTCGTCTTTTTAATAATAATTTAAATAGAAACATTAACAGTGTTAGTCATTTGAACTCAAATAGAGATAAAAATGAAACGTATAGACTCAAATGAAGATAACATGAAACGTTAGGGGGCAGACGACAATTTTAAAACCGCAAGGATGCAACTGGTTAAAATGAACAAACGTCAGAGATGCAAATGGTAATTTACTCAAATACTCTATAATTTATTATATATAATTTCTTAAATATTATTATTTGTTATTTTATTAATGGCTAATAACATGTAACATACAAAATATAAATAAAGCCTTATGAATTTTAATATGATTGTAATACATGAATTTTTAACCTAGTTTTAAATAAAAGGTGGTTTTAGCATTTGAATGATAGGAACGATTCAAGACTATTAACCATATCAATTCAATCTATAGCATCTAATAAAACAAAGTTTTTTTTAACACTTGTCATTCTTTTAATCCATGTTTTTGCCACTTGTCCTTCTTCTAAACATCTACATATTAATTTTCCCTCCAAAATGGTATTGTAGTAATTTAAACACCTATACAAATTTCTCTCTCTTATTAAAAATGATTTTATTAATTGCTACATTTCTCTCTCTTATATATATATATTTTAAAAAACCAAACTATATTTTTTAAAAATAGATTTACTAAGGAAATTAAAAAAATCACATCTTTTGATTAAAACCAAAATATTAAAACAACAAAAAAATTATATAATGTGAAATTTTCTAAAACAGTAAATCTTTTTTAAACAAAATATTTTAAATCGTTTTGTTTTAAAAAAATATAAAAAGGTAATTTAAAAAAAAACTATCTTATTAAAACAAACAGAATAATTACAAACCAGAGTTTTTAAAAAAACTAAATTTATATAAAGAGTATTTTTTTATAAAAAATCTTAAAGCGAATGTTTAAAACTAAACTATTTAGATAAACGGGTTTAAAATGGTATACTTATTTTATTTCTTCAGCTATTACATATATATAATTTTAATTATATTTTATATTAAAATATTATACTATAACTATTCGTGTTTATTACTAATTATAATCCGTTTAATGAATGAGTTGTTAGTCTATCTATCTATCTATCTATCTATCTATCTAAAAAAACTAAAATAAACGTGACATGATTGTAAAACTCATTATACTAATTTTCTCATTTCTCTATATTATTAATAATAATATTGAATACTAATAATATTGCTCACACCATTTTCAAATTAATATATATATAACTTAATAAATTAAAAACCTATATATTTATTAAAAGCACACTTTTTTAAGAACAATAGTTTTATAAAATACAGAATACAACGAACTATTTTTTAATTCATTTTTTATAAAATAAAATATTTAAAAATCACAATTATTTTATAAAACAAAAGTTTAAGAAAAGTGCATCATTGTTTGTTTACTTAAAGTAGCTATTTATACGTAATTATAATCATATTTTATCTTCAAACATGATTTTGTAATGCATAAATTTTTATTACTAATTATTTAATATTTTATTTATTCAATCCGTGTAACACACGAGAACTAACCTAGTGATTAAATATAACGATGGTTAAGGGCGGGACCACTATATATAGGTTGCATTATCAAGTGACCCTCGTTTTTCTATATCTTATACTAGGTTATAATCCCGTGTAATACACGGGCTAAATAAATTTACTGTTACATGATTAATAATATAAAAAGTTATGTTTTAAATATTGTGTATTATATGGATTGAATAAACCTATGTATTACACATTTAAAATTTTGAAGTTAACATATTTAAA
This sequence comes from Flaveria ramosissima, assembly GCA_025215565.1. Lineage (NCBI taxonomy): Eukaryota > Viridiplantae > Streptophyta > Magnoliopsida > Asterales > Asteraceae > Flaveria > Flaveria ramosissima. Next base: position 73,562,347 of record CM046039.1, read on the forward strand.
TTTTTAATTACGGATAGTTATTATTAATGAATATATAACTATTATAGCATTCATAATTAAGAAGAGAGAAAAGCGGGAAAACAAATTATTAGATGATCTAAAATGATGACAAGTGTCCGAATTTATTTTTATTTATTAGTATAGAGATGTAATGTATGTTATGTTTTTTTGACTGGCCCTTTATGTTTACTAACGTCGACCACCTAGACTTTTGGAGTTGCTTTGGAAATATCCATTTATACATGTTTTGTTTGAAAAACAAAATGAAAAACATGAGTATGAATTAGGTGCTTTAGTTTTTTGTTCCCTCTAAATGGATATTAAAATGTGATTTAACTTTTTGTGGTAATAACAACCTTGAAACCCTAATTTTAGCTATTAGCTTTATTGGTTACAATGACTTTATTTATTTGATCTTGTCTGACCCAAACCAAAAGTTTGAATGTCCACTTAATAGATATTCGAACATTAAAAAAATTGAAAAAAACCGGCCACTAACAAAAAAAAAATTATGATATTGTAACTATTGTGATATTTAATGTTCAACGAAACAAAAAATTCTATTGTCATTGTTGACTCTTTTGTTTCTTAAAACTTTACCGTTACATTTATTTATTCACAAATAATTTCTATATATTTTATTTTTTTAAAGAAGATTATAATAAACCTTTTTAATTTAAAATGGAGAATATGTTTTAAGGTAAAAAACATAAACACATAGATACTTTTTATGTGGTTCTTTTATCAAAATGGTAGATAATTTAATATAATTAAACTGACTAGACGGCTAATGCAATAACAATAATATTTTTAGAGGTGCACTGTGCATGCAATATGAGTTTTTGTTATGATTCCTGATACTATAACCTCATCATTTATATGGGGGTTTCAAATGGGCAACACTCCCTTGGGCGGGTGCGGGGGGAACGCCCCTAGGAGTGGGGTCGAAGAGATAACATACTCTAATGGATGTTTAAGGGCTAGAGTTTTTGGCTGGAGTCGAGCTGTGAAATTCAAATGTTTTATTTTGATTGAAATTCCTTCATTAAAACTTCTTCAGAAATTAATTTTTTTGGAACTTCACGTGTGAAATTCAAAACAAAATTTGGCTCAAATTAAAAGATTGCTATATTTAAAATGAAACGGTCAAAAGATAGTTATATGAAGGTTGAGATCTCAATCCCTGATAAAAAAAACAAATTATTCATTCTATGCAAGAAAGAACTTGATTCTGGTCACATTTCTCTAGTTCGAAAATCACATAATCAATCATATTTGTTTTTGATCTCTTTTGAGTTGTATCCGATTGATTTATATGGATAAATCACCTAATAATATCAATCTAAAAATATTTTTTACGATCCTCAGATTATCTCGGGTTGAATCATATTCCCTTACACAAAATATACACCCTCTAACATCTATTTTTAAAACTCATCAATTAGATATCATGTCTCACATGATAAAATTATATGTGTCTAAAGATGAATGTACTGGTCGAATTATAATCAAAAGTATAACTAGAAGGTATAGTAAAAAATAGTTAGGACAATTAAAATTAAAACAAAAAATCTCACTTCTTAACCCACTCTAATTAAATAAAATAAACATCAGAGGATACTAATTTTTTCGAACGTCAAATGCATACAAATTTTTAAGTGGCATTTATCTCTTAATTTATGTTGTTATTTGAAGAGTATGGTTGACGGCACTTGTTTCTTTGTTTTTGCCCTTTAACTTTTCCTTTTATCTCAAAAGAAGCCCTTTTTCTCCACCAATCCCTTGCACTCAAAGCCTTTGCTTCTCCTCAACGTTCGGTAGCCAACTCATCATCCTTTTTCAAAATTAAGCCCAAGAGTTCTAGCAAATTTCAATTTCTTCATCTTAGTTTCACAAATCACATTAGTTATACAACTTCAATTTTTTTTCCTTTTTTCACAATTTCATACCAATTGACTTTTGGTTTTAAAAGGTGGAACTAAATAACCACCAAACGTAGTAAAAGTTTATAGTCGTATAACTACTCTTAAAGAAGAACAAACTAACAATGGGTGTATTGTTTTAGATTAGTGTTAAGATTACTTAGTTCAACAAATCTTTCTTTATTTTGTGTGCCTTAAATACTTTCAATATCGTATCAAGAAAATAAGATTCATAGTTTATTTATCAGTGTATCAATCAAATCGACGACCCATATGAAGTTTATTTTCTCAAAATAGTGTAGGTTCAAAGATCAACAAATAGATTTTAAGACTAGATCATAGAAGATGTACGTGTTTGTCACTCAAAGAAATCTATATCCAATCAAGTCTATTGAATACCTATCGTTCTTAGCTATGCAATAACGCAAGTGTGAATTCCTGTCTAATTTCTTTCATAGGTGGAACCTTATAAAAATCATACGAGCTATTACAAAACAACAACTGAATAACGAATAACATTATTTTAGCAATTGGCGTTTAACAAAATAAAGTTTAAGCCAAGCCCAAAAATATAACAAAATGTTACATGAACTAAAACAAATGAAATAAAACACTAAACTAACCAAAACTAACAAACATCCATATAATAAAAAAGTTAAGAGGGTAGTGGTATAAACTACAAGTAAACTCAATGACACATTTTGCACAATCATAAATTTTATAGCATTACATTCCCACATGAAAATTTTGAAAAGAAACATAAAAAACCCCAAAACAGTTGTATAGTGGTACATACATATTATCAGATGCTTCCTCCTCAGTGCTAGTTACAGTTGTGCCAAACACACACACACATAGAAAGAGAATGTGTACCATCATCAACACCAGTGGTTAGTCTCTCATCATCCCACACACCTTCAAATTCAATCAATTATCCTCATTCCACAACAACAAACACTGACAATTGAGTTGCAACATAAGTTGTAGGAGAAACATTGAGTCATTGAGTGCACTGATGCGTTGCAAATGGGTAAATCGGAACCCCAATTGCCGATTGATGATCAATATGAGCAGAATCGTGATGGGTCGTCGTTGTTTGTTCGATGTTCGATGGGTTTCAAAGGAATCGCTCGGTTGTTTAGTTTCAAGTGTGTTTTTGTGTTGTTGCTTGGTGTTTGTGTGCTCTTCACTGCGGTGCTTTCGGTCGTTCATTTGCATCATTGGCGATCTGGGTTTGATGCCAAAGCTGAAATCAAGAACAGTGGTATGTGAATACGTGTGAATGTGTTTGTTGATTTTGGGAATTTGGAGGTTTTTTTGATTTGGGTTTTAGGGTTTGTTTGATGTTTTTGGTGATTGATCATATGAGGGTATGATTCGATATTGATTCGGTGGGTTAAAAATTACAACTTGCATTTATCTGGGAATTGGCTTTTTGTTTGATTTGTGTTCTTGATTTTGAATTTTGAGATGTTAGTTTTGAATTATGAACAGGGGGTTCTTATATATAAGATTGTTGGATTTTGATCATCATACAGTAGTTTTGTAGATCAGATCATAAAGCAATCCGGCTCTTGCGTAAAGCTGGAGCTAAGTTAAACACCGCATACGTCCTAAAAAACTGATATTTTGAAGATTGGGTCTACCTCTTCCAAAATTTTATAAAATTGGAAAAAAGTTTAGTTGCATATGCTGATGATATTGATTTAAAACAATGATTTGCTGGAATTGGTAGATGGACATTGATAGTTATGGTTTAGCTTTATTATAACATCTTAATTTCTGATTTGATGGTTAGGTAATGATCTGGAACTGTCCATTTGATATTTAAAGTTTTTAAAGTTTCTACCAAAATTTTTAATTCTAGATCTATGGATTTGTTCAATTGCCCTAGGATAATTTGCATCATCAATGTTATGAAATAGAAAAATAAAATGTAAGTAGTTGATTTCTTGACCTTATATTTACATATAATTCTCAAACACGAGAAACTATGATCTTTGTTGGTTTGATGTGTATATCGCTAATATCATCACAGCTATAAGCTACAACTAGTGTAATATCATAAGATCTGAAACTCGCAATATTTCTGCATTATTAATTTATCTTGATTGAAGAAAGACTTGAGTTCTTACATGTAAAACTTTGTTGGAAAACATGTTTTAAGCAGACCCTGCTTTGGCAATTTCGATGATAAGTTTGTAGTATAGAAATTCATAGCTATTGAGTTAAATGCCTCACACCTACAAAAATGATATAAACAATAGCTACAATCTACTCATTTGTTCATGATAAATTCTTTTGATAATCATCATTTTTAGCTAATTGATGTGAATTGTTTGATACACACTTGCTAGATCTTGTAACAGTTGAGCATTAATTGTTGTAAAGAATATAAGTATTATGATCTATAAATATCTTCTACATAAAAGGTTATAATTAGATCTTATGTCAACAATTATGTATTGAGATACATATCTTTGTTATTTCAGCCTCGGTACAGGCATACTTCAGATTACAAAAGCCCGTTTCATATCTTCTTCCTCAGATCAGGAGACTAGAGTATGATATTTACGCAGAAATAGGTGTTCCTTATACACAGGTTTGCCAATAGAAGCTATTTACATTATTCATATTTCCTAGAGGTGGCAAAATGTGGTCAAAACGGGCTGGGCTGGTTTATTTAACCTGAAACATATTTTGTCCGAAAATTTCAAAGTTATTTTAATTATATAGTGTGTCAATACATGATTACAAAAATCTCTATCCTTCCAATAGTAATTTTAATTTATCAAATGATTTAGGAGGTTTTATGCCACTTTAAGCAACTTTCAAACCAAATCTTTTTAAAGTTCTTTTTACCCGTTGACCCGTCAGTGACGAAACATAACCAGAATCAACCAATTAATGTAAATGGGTTGAAATTTTGACCAATTTTCCCATCTAAATATGCATTTGAATGCATTATAACTACACATAAAGGAAAATTATCTTAAATATTCCTTTATCTTTTGCAGGTTGCTATCTTATCCATGCACAAAGCAAGTGCATCTAACTGGACCCATGTGGTGTTTGGTGTTCTTCCTAATCCAATGAATTCTTCGATAAATCCCACGTCTTTAAGTGTGTTGAGATCATCTTTACTTGATTTGTTCAATCAACGGTCCAATTTGACTTTGACCACATCCATTTTCGGTCAACCGTCTTCTTTTGATATACTAAAGTTTCCTGGTGGGATAACAGTTATCCCTAAGCAATCTGCATCCATATGGATGCTAAGACAAGCCCTTTTCAATTTTACACTCCCTAATTCCGTTCGTGAAATTAAAGAAAACTTCAGTGAGCTGAAAGAAGAGCTAAAATCAGGGTTGCACCTAAAGCGTTATGAGGTAAAAAAATTGCTAATTTATTTATCTTCAATTCATGTTTTGTTTGTTGGCAAATTCTTGATATCTGTTGGTTATAAATTTCTACCCACTTATAAATGGGTCGATTTGGTTAATATTAAACATGTAAACTCAAAAAAAATTGCCTCAAATGGAAATAGGACAAAGTCAAATAGATCAAAACCATGAAACCTCCTAAATCATTTTATTTCAGAAATCAGATTACTATAGAAACAATAAAATATTTTGTCATCATTTGTTACCATCTACATACCAAGTATTTTCAAAAAGAAAAAAAAATTGCAAACCATAAATCAAGTGTTTCCTGTTAACCTTACCTGTTTCAACCCATAAGGTTTTATATATGTCAGCAATTCAGCATTTACTTTGTATACCCTTTCAAATACAGGTGACAATATTTATACATATATATAAACACGGGTCAATTCATGTTTTATTTCACTAATAAAGGGGTCAAATGAATACAAACTATTAAAATATGAAACAGGCCAACCGGATCCAGTGGGTCAAGAGATTTTTAACATGTAATCGTCTAAACCATTTTAACTAAAGACTTTTTGTTGATATTTACAATATATAGTTTTCTACTTTTTGTAATCATATATGATACATGGATTATTTACATAAATACAAAAAAAGAACAAGAAAAAATATGTTGGCACCACCCAGCCCCACATAAGAATCACGGGTATTTGCTGTTAATAACTGGTTTTTACGGGTCTTTCACAGAGTGTATATATGCAAGTAACCAACAAAGTTGGTTCAACTAGAGAGCCGCCAGTTACAGTTCAGGCATCAATCATGTCAGATTTAGGCAAACTTGTGCCTCTAAGATTGAAGCAATTGGCCCAAACAATCACAGGATCCCCCTCTGCAACAAATCTTGGCCTTGATCACTCCGTTTTTGGTAAAGTTAAGGAAATCAGTTTATCGTCATACCTGTATCATACCCTTGATGCACCTACCCCTTCTCCTGCTCCATCTCCAGATTCTGTGGGACCCACTATATCCCCCTCGCCAGCTATTTCGCCACCTCAGCACTCATCACACCCGTCACCTTGTTCTAATTGTGTGTTTTCTTCACCAGCCCCACAAAATGGGCATGACCAGTCTTTACCACCTCTTCCAAATGCCCCACCACCTTCAGTGGACCGTTCTTGTGGTGGGTTCAAAATCTTGCCTAGACCGCGATATATGCAATTGCCACCTCATCGTTCTAATAGTCCACCACCTATGTATGAAAAGACAGAAATGCCCCTTGGCCTTCCTCCTTTACCAGTTGTGTCTTATGGCTCGCGTGTTGATCAAGAAAAAGAGGTTCAAAAAGTTTCGGCTTCACCATTAGTGTCGTGTAAGTTACTTTAATCTTTCTTAGTTTCTTTTAAGAAATTTATCGTTGTGGTTTTTCTAAACAGATGTCTTGATTTCAAACTTACTAACTATGATGCTAAAATGGTAATTTTCTGTCAATGAAACTGTCCATTTGGAAGGTTAAAATGATATTATCCTGTCATTCATACTATCTATTTAGATCACTGATTAAACTATCATTTTTCATATTCAACACTGAGAAGACTATTATGGTTTGATATCAAGATTTAATTAGTTTACTTTTTGTTTTAAACTAATAAAAATTAGAATGTTATCAGATGGTGGTGGAATGTGCTTTCTACTTTCCACAAGAGGGGCACATGGCTAGAAAATATTATCTTTGTTTATAAATCATGATCATGTGATATGAAGTCAACTAAAGTGATACAATAAGGTTCCACCATCCATGGCTGTAAAACACTAAACCTATCAAAAGTGTCAAAGTCAACTGGTTACATTTGATTTTCTATCTTATTTACCCCTTCTCATCATTACAAACATATTGGTTGGGTAGATACGGGATCTGTGTATTCGTTGTTATTCAAGGGTATTTTAGGTATCGAAGGGTAAACGGGTTAAGTTTTTTGTTCTGGTCAAAACGGGTCGAGTTGGGTTCATGTTTTTGAAATAGTACATGTAAAATGATTGCAAAAACTATGCATATAGAATGATGTTTTACTTTTTTTAATAAACCGAGGTTGTCAGCATTTGAATACAACTATTGACCCGTTTGATTTGTTCATTTTCGATGGGTGTTTAGACTTTGACCAGTTGACCTTTATTAGAGACAAAAATCATAGCCCATATCGACCCGTTTTTAGATAAATAGGTCAACTTGGGATCCATATTTTGTTACTTTGATCATTTGGTGAATCCTAATGTTCTTTTCCTGTGTGTTTGCAGCATCAGCAACCTGTTGTTTCAATCACATAACATGGGCTCTATTCTTCTTCTTTACACTTGTGACACTCCAAACTATATAGTATGCAGATTCACTGACACACACACAAACACACGTCGATACACACACATTGTACATGAACCCAAAGGTCAAAGCCAAACGGTGGCAGGCCTCTTTCTGTTCCACATTGTGAGGAATGATTCCCGAAGGGAATCAATCCTTAAGATGGCGGCGAATCAAGAAGCTCTATGTGTCCATGTCATCACAACAGAAGGTGTAACTTATGTTTGTTTTTTGATGTAAAAAAGAACAAGATCACAACTTTATTGTTCAGAAACCATTGTGGTAAAGTGAGATGCCTACCTTATTATATGAAACTATATATTACCTCACATTGCATTAACAATACTTATGGCTTCTCTGGTTTTACTCGAGAAATACATGTGTAGTCGCGTGATATGAACCAATCTTAAGTAGAAAACCGTAACAAAAGATGACACCTTTATATCATTTGTACATTGTGTTTCAATCTTGAGTTATTGTAGGAAGTAGGTTCACTTTTATATTAAAAGATAGTAATTCTAACGATACTCTCGTTAGCAATGAGAAATATTCTAGTACAGTACCGTTTACAAATACGACTAGAAAAATAAATATAAACAATATTTATGTACCAAACTTGATCCAAACATTTGTATTTAGTATATACTCCAATGAGTCTTCGTATAACATTCTTGACACGTGTCTTCATCACGTTCGAATCTTCAACTATACCCCTTGACTGCAACAATTAAACAAACAAAAGATTGACGGTTATGGATGAGGATCGTGTTAAACACGGGTCCCTTAAAACAGATTTCGCGTCTCTACTCAAGACAACGCGTCTGTTTCCCAGGGTACAACAGCCAAAGCAGTATGTACTGCCGGAGAGTGCCTCAGGCCCGAGAGATCACCGGATAAAATATGTGTTATGATGTTATGTGGAAAATGGTTAAAGATGATGGTGTAGGAAGAACAATTTAAAGAGTGCTCCTCTCTAAATTTCTATAAAACTTGGACACTAGAGAAAATAACTTTCTTCTTCTTCTTTTCTCATCATGAGTTTGATTATATACTCATGCTAAAGACTTCACATTAATATGAGTTTTATGATTCACAATCAAAACTTCCATTTGATTTATGAAATGTTTTATGAGACCAAATTAAAACTCTCATTTTATTCATGACATGTTTAATATCAATTTTAATAGAAATTATGATTCATAATAAACATTCATAATATTTATTAAAAGACTTGGTCAAAACATAAAGCATCCATGTTAATCAATGCAAGAAATTGCAACAATTTCCTACTATAATCACCCAAGTTTACTTTCTTCATTCCGACCACTCAACTTCGAGCATCGATATCTAATTCATCTTAGCTTTAGTTTGGACATGGTATAGTTCAACGAGAACTTAAACCAATAAATAAATAATTATTTATATAACAAATATATAAATATAATTATTTTGTGTCCAAAATTCCAACAATCCCCCACATGAATGGAGATCGATCAAAACACACAAAATTCCCAATAAAAACTCGACAGTTGAGTCTTGCAGGATAGGTTGGTGTTCCCATTGAACCTTCCTTTGTGAAGCATATTTAGCCTACTGGTGGTGTGTAGACGCGATGTCTTTGAACAGACCCCGTTTTATGTAGACGACAATATACATTCATACAAGACTCTCCCTAGTCGGGCACATCCCCTCATTGTCGTGTCCGTTATGGTCATGGATCACTATCCTGGTTCTGCGAGAGCTCTAAGATTTGCGCCACCCCACAAATCCATTCGAAGCAACCCCACTTCTCTCTAACATAGGTGATTCCATGAATCATTAAAAGCATTATGGTTATATTGATTCTCATAATCATTTAACCTGAATATGCTTAACCTTTCCTTGGTCACTGGTTCAGGGTACTCCCTCAGAGTGAATGGACTAGGAAGTTCGTGACTCCCTTTTTGTTTTAGGGTAGTCCCCTATAGTGACTCCGTTGGTCATATGATTAAGTTGTCCTATTGAACCTAGATCTTGGGATCTCCAGTCAATTAGGTTAGGTTTCCCTCATATTCCCCCTTTTTCTACGGGCTTTAGTCCAATTCCTCTGTATCTCAACTCGTTTCAACCCACTGGTTGTTTGGATCCAAAATTATTATCAATCACTTTGTCAAGTCGATATAGATAACTTCAAGCGAGATAAGTTTTCATGATGTGTTCTTAACTCGTAAGTTAATAATGTCTTTTATGAAACTTCTAAGTGTATTTAAGAATACAATTCTTATTTCAAGACGAACACATCTCTATTGTGTCTTTGATAGAAGACATATATCAAAATTATAAATCTAGCCAATTAGAATTTGAGTCTATCATAGACTTCTTATGACCTTTGTGTACTACACTAGATCATGTGTTTGTAATATCTTTGGATTGTCAAAATCCATATTGCTAACATTTTATTTTCAAATGCAAGAAACCCCCACATTTAAGTGTTATTAGATAACATTCATATAAGGTAATGAAAGGTTCTCCCTTTCTAAATATGTTTGAGAAAACTTCTCACAAAACCATTTCTACATACCCTAAAGGGTTGTTTCTAAAATGGCATCTCCCCCACATTTCTTGCAATTTGATTTCAAAGTGAGGTTTGCTATCGGACAAACCTAGAAAACTGAGTCTTCCTCATTAAGCTTTGTATACTAGATAACATTATCTAGTTAGTTAAGTTTTCCATAGGTTATATCAACCTCCTTGAACCGAATGAATATCCTCTTTCAACTTTGTCTATACATAATTGACCTCCTTAGGGCATGATAATTGATAAGTACTAGGCTAGCATGCTTTAGACTACAGTACTTTAGCATGTGAATAGAAGATGCATCATTCTGATCCTTCACAGCTTTAAGGAATAACACATTATCCCTTGTCCATATCCATATCTTATTATAGACAAATCATGAGACTTATTCGTCATCATTCGGTTTAGGAACATAACTCGTTTTCCTTTAAACCTCTCATCCACAAGCAAGTTACCAGTTATAACGCGGGACCCGGTAGTTGCCTCAGCACCAACTCAGCAGCAGCTAGTCGGTAGTAACTACCGGAACTCGACATTACCACAATAGGTTGGTAGCAACTCAAAGGCAAGCTCGGTACCAACTTAGCATACACACACTTCAGTAGTTGGCATTGAGTTAAGACCAAGATCTTAGTAGCATCTTTCAAAACTACTCAACCGACTTTCAAGTACAACAGTACGAGTGTGCAAAGTGCAAAGGGCACTATCTTCCCTTTGACTTATAAAGACTTAGTAATAAGTCTTGATTCAATTTACTTTGGTGAACACATTTATCATTAACAAGATAAATGAAACTCGTCTACAATCAATATTACATTAAGATAGAGTCAAATACATTGACACTAAATAATATGTAATTCATAAATTTTGCCTAGAGTTATTGGCATACATGTATTGTTGTTCCCTTTAAGCTATGTATAACAAGGATACTTTCCCAAACGAAAGAAAAATCCTCCACATAACTTTAACAACATTAAGATGGTAGACGCATCAACATTTAGATCTTTCAAAATGAATTTAGCGAAATTCATTAAAGATAACATATATTGCTTTCATATGTAGATTTATCCACACTTGTGAATCTTTATGATAATTTCAAATGAATTTTGTCGGTATATCTCATACTTGTATATTTCATCTCAATACACTTATCATTTTTTCGATCTCATGATACACTTATCATATTTTCGATCTCATGATATTGTATGACATTTGATGTCTCATCTTCGACACTTAAAACAATTCAACAACTCTCAAGTTGTTTTCTATGCAAATCACTTATTGCATTATCCGTTAAAGTTATATATTTCCATTTAAATTATTTCCTTCAAAATCATTTTGAAAGTCATAATAGAAATTAATTTATTTCATTGTAAATATTACATGTGTTATCTTAAGATATTGAACACAAATAATAATACAACCGAAAATGAAACGTAAAGTGTAAAACACTTTTTAATAATAATTTAAACGGATAAAAGTTACATCTAGACATCAAATCTCAAAGTGTTATTAGCTATAACACTTTCATCATTAGCAATGATATCGATTATATGACATGTCTTGAGGTACTCCCTCAATATACTTTATGCACTCATACGATCAAGTTTCACATCTTATCTTGAAACTCTAATTTAAATAGTCAAAACCAAAAGAAAAAAAACACCGTTATGTATACACTATCTTATTCATAAGTAGTTGTATTTGAATAATATTTCTATTCACAACAACCTCGAGTTTTTTTTTTTCGAATAATCTCATCGAGACTATTATGTGATTTAAGACGCGTTACTTTTCACATAAGTAGCTAATCATTTTAGATTGCAAAACACATGTTTTATTCATTCAAAACATGTTGTTTTTTCCGAATAATCTCATCGAGAATATTATGTGATTTGAGACACGCTATTTCTCACATGAGTAGCTAATCATTTTAGATTGCAAAACACATATTTTATTCATTCAAAACATTTCCTAGCTTTGCAATTTTTAAAAATATATCATTTTTATATTATCTCTTGATCACAATAGTCAAAACCATAAACTACAAAAATAGTTTTATAGTGTAAATTAACATCTAACACGCTCGTTAGAAGACAAACAATTACAAACCGTTTTTTTTTCAAAAAAAAATTATTTAACATTTTTTGATTTGTAGGGGGAATGCATGAGAGAGGAAGACAAGGAAAGGGACCCTAATGTTAAGCAATGTCTTCGGAAAGTCAGAGATGGGCATTTCACAGCTGCGATTAAGGTCCTATGCTCTAGTGGAGTTGCCCCTTTTGGTGAGTCGACCTTGAAAGCTCTTATTGATAAACACCCAGTGGTGCCACCCCCGTCCTTGCCTTCCAACCCTTTAGCCCAACCCACTCTTGTTGTTGATGAGGAGTGTGTGTTCAAATGTATCCGATCCTTCCCCAAAGGGACGTCATGTGGTAGGGACGGGATGCGGGCCCAACACTTGTTAGATGCTATTGGTGGCGAGGGCTCTGTGACCCCCTCAGGTTTGCTTACGAGCATTACTGAAGTTGTTAACTTATTGCTTGAGGGATCTTGCCCTAAAGTGCTTGCTGAGTTTGTTGCGTCGGCCCCCCTCACCCCCTTATTGAAGCCTGATAAAGGAATTCAGCCTATTGCTGTGGGGTGTATTTGGCGAAGGTTGGTTTCTGAGGTGGTGATGAAGAAGGTCGGGAAAGACATGGCCCAGCACTTGGGGGACTTTCAATTTGGGGTAGGGATGCCTAATGGTGCAGAGGCGGTGCTTCACAGTGCAAACAGGTTTCTCAACTCTTGTCATGAAGACGGCTCCTTGGCCTTGCTTACTGTGGATTTCTCTAATGCTTTTAACACGGTCGACCGCACAACCTTCCTTCAAGAGGTTCATCAGCATTGCCCGTCAATCTATCGGTGGGTCCAATTTCTATATGCTCAGCCTGCTAAGTTGTATGTTGGTAATGATTGTATTAGGGCTACTACCGGAGTACAACAAGGAGATCCCTTAGGGCCCCTTCTCTTTGCCCTTGCCTTACACCCCCTTATTCTTCGGGTCCAGGACCGTTGTAACCTTTTGTTTCATGCTTGGTATTTGGATGATGGAACGATTACCGGCAACGCGTCTGAGGTTGCTAAGGCCTTAGACATCATCAACGTGGAAGGACCATCTCTGGGGCTTTATCTCAACATTAAGAAAACAGAGGTTTTTTGGCCGACATGCGATGAGCGTAAAGTTCAGGACGGACTTTTCCCGAGAGGGATTGGTAGACCAGAGAGGGGGGTTAAGCTCCTTGGAGGAGCTGTTAGCCGTGATCCTAGCTTTATTGAGGAGTTGGCTGGGCGGCGGGCCTCGGGAGCGGTTCACCTCATGAAACTCTTGCCCTGTCTTAGGAATCCCCAATGTGAACTACTTTTGCTAAGGTCGGGCATGGGAGTTGCTAAGTTACTTTTTGGGTTACGCACTTGTCAACCCCATTTGATGGAGGATGCGGTATCTCGGTTCGATGATGGCCTCAGGGAGGCTATAGAAGACATAATCGTGGGTGGTGGCCCTTTTTTTGGTGATCTCCAATGGCGTTTGGCATCTTTGCCAATGCGTCTCGGTGGTTTGGGACTCCTTTCAGCTCGAGATGTTGGGGCTTATGCTTTTGTGGCCTCTAGAGCTCAGTCTTGGGAACTACAAGATCATATCCTTCGAAACAGTGGGGTCTTCGGGCTTGACCCTGACTATCAGCAGGCGCTTGAACGCTTATATGTCCTTCTCCCAGACTTGGATATTAGCGGTTTCTCTAATAAGGACACAGCCCCCTCGAAGCCACAAACAACTTTGGCGAATGCTCTGTTTAGCAAAATTGCTCAAAGCCTGGGAGAAGTTTTTTCTTTGTCATCCCGCCAAAAGGCGGTGTTTGAGTGCCTGAAGGGCCCCCATGCTCAGGACTTTTTGACCGTTATCCCGATTGAAGGGTTGGGACAGTGCATGTCTCCAGTAGAATATAGAGCAATTCTCAAATACCGGTTGATGATCCCTATGTACCCGGAAGATGAAACATGTACGATATGTCGTAAAGCTTGTATGGATAAATATGGGGAGCACGCCCTTCACTGTAAAGAGCTACCTGGGTTCAAATATCGGCATGACTGGGTACGAGATGTTTTGGGGGACATCCTAAGAAGAGCTGGGATTTCTGCTAAGAAAGAAGCCCCTGTGAATTTTCTCACGGACCCTATAGAGGGGAGGTCTACTTTGCGACCAGCGGATCTGCTCGTCTTTGGCTGGGCTGGGGGCAAACATGCTTGTGTGGACCTCACAGGGGTTTCCCCTTTGGTTGGTTTACGAGAAAACGGTTTTGTAGCTGGTCAAGCAACAAGAAAGGCAGAATCAAAGAAAGTGGATAAACATGCTAAAGCTTGCGCAGAGAACCAGCACGCTTTTGTTCCCTTTGCCTTTGATACATTTGGCTCCCTAGCGCCATAAGCTATCAACTTTTTGACCAGGGTCCAACGGGTCATAGACAACCATTGCTCAACCCCGGGGAGGCAAGGATTTGTTTTTGGAAGGTTAGGATTTGCTATTCAGAAAGGGGTGGCGGCGCAGCTTGTTGCCCGTCTACCTTCTATTTTGATGTAACTTGACAAAACATTTTTAGTTGCTATTGAAAAATTTAGAGTTTTAAAAAAAATAGAATAAATCGTTTTAACATATTTATTACAGAATGAACGTTTTTAAACACATTTTGGTTTATACACATAAACCGTTTCTAACAAATAATTACAACAATCATTTTAAATATTACGGTTCTTATTACATAAACCGTTTTCTAACACGCTCGTTAGAAAATAAATGATCACAAATATCATTTTAAGCTTATTGGTTAGAAATAACCACTTCTAACCCGTACGTTAGAAATAAACGAATACAAAGATCGTTTTAAAAACTTTCCGATTTATATAAAATATATCTAGTTCTAACTTACTCGTTAGAAATAAACGATTACATAAATCTTTTTTTATATATAAAATATAATCCGGTTCTAACACGTTTGTTAGAAATAAACAACTACAAAACATTGTTTTAAGCTTGTCGGTTTATATACAATAAACCCGCTTCTAACACGCTCGTTAGAACTAAACGATTACAAAATCGTTTGTAAGCTTCTCGTCTCATATAAGAAAGACTATTTCTCTTTTTGTTGTTGCAAACCGCTAGTTTTAATTTCTTTCTAAAACAAAATTTGGTTTTGCTTAAATCATTGTAATCATGAATAGTTTTGAAACTATAAACCCATGATTTTTAATGGCTTTTAGTAATTAAACCATCTCTAACACACACGTTAGATTGTTAAACATTTACAAAAATATTTTAACATATGATAGAATCAAGGTATTTGTTTGGTAACACGGTATTTTGGATATTAGATTGTACTCCAATCTTTATTATAATCCAAACACGACGTTGTACTACGATATTTCCCAAAAAAATTGTTTGATTTTAACAAAATCTCAAATAATATTTTTAAACATTTCGTGAACCTAAAAACCATAGTAATAAGGTTTTAAAAATTCCATCACGAAATCTGTTTTAAGATTGTAGGAAGTAGGTTCACTTTTATATTAAAAGATAGTAATTCTAACGATACTCTCGTTAGCAATGAGAAATATTCTAGTACAATACCGTTTACAAATACGAGTAGAAAAATAAATATAAATATTATTTATGTACCAAACTTGATCCAAACATTTGTATTTAGTATATACTCCAATGAGTCTTCGTATAACATTCTTGACACGTGTCTTCATCACGTTCGAATCTTCAACTATACCCCTTGACTGCAACAATTAAACAAACAAAAGATTGATGGTTATGGCTGAGGATCGTGTTAGACACGGGTCCCTTAAAACAGATTTCGCGTCTCTACTCAAGACAACGCGTCTGTTTCCCAGGGTAGAACAGCCAAAGCAGTATGTACTGCCGGAGAGTGCCTCAGGCCCTAGAGATCACCGGATAAAATATGTGTTATGATGTTATGTGGAAAATGGTTAAAGATGATGGTGTAGGAAGAACAATTTAGAGAGTGCTCCTCTCTAAATTTCTATAAAACTTGGACACTAGAGAAAATAACTTTCTTCTTCTTCTTTTCTCATCATGAGTTTGATTATATACTCATGCTAAAGACTTCACATTAATATGAGTTTTATGATTCACAATCAAAACTTCCATTTGATTTATGAAATGTTTTATGAGACCAAATTAAAACTCTCATTTTATTCATGACATGTTTAATATCAATTTTGATAGAAATTATGATTCATAATAAACATTCATAATATTTATTAAAAGACTTGGTCAAAACATAAAGCATCCATGTTAATCAATGCAAGAAATTGCAACAATTTCCTACTATAATCACCCAAGTTTACTTTCTTCATTCCGACCACTCAACTTCGAGCATCGATATCTAATTCATCTTAGCTTTAGTTTGGACATGATATAGTTCAACGAGAACTTAAACCAATAAATAAATAATTATTTATATAACAAATATATAAATATAATTATTTTGTGTCCAAAATTCCAACAGTTATTTAATTTATATTAAATGAAGAGATTAATTGAAAATTTTATTTATTTCTCCCAACTCTTCTCTTTCAGCACTCTCTACAACTCTCAATTTTTCATAATTTATAAAAAAAAAGAACAAGATGCACATGTGCATGTTGACAAAAGATCTAATTACCAATGTTTTTTTAATTAAGGAATCTTAAAGATATTGATATGCACATGTGCACATAGTGTATATCTATCTAGTCGATCTACGTGATAATTCCAAATATAAGAACAATATATGCAAAAACATATGCGTGGTGTATCTATAAAACATATAAATGCACAGTTTCTCTCTTGAATGGTGAATTTTGCATTTCATATTCTGGAGTTCAAATTTTCTTTTAATTGTTAAGGTTCGTCCGGTTAAGGCTAGGGTTCCGTAACGACAAGTAACATGTGTGAAAGAGCTTGTGACCATTACAGAGGAGGGTTGTCATACTAATTAGAGAGATAGGAGACGTTCTTTAAGGTGAGATATGAATAGTAGTGGGAGAGGAAGAATAGACTTGTGGAATAGTGAATCATAACAACTGCATAACTTGTAGTTATAGGGTTCTTACGATTCACTATTTGTTATTATTATTTGTTTTCAACTTAATTGCTTTGTTTCTGTTTATGTATCGCTTTTATATGTGTTAGGCATTTACTTTCAAAATATAAAAAAATAAAAAAGCGTGAGAAGTAGGGGTGGACTTATTTAGAGGCCAGGGGTCACGTGGTTAAACTCTTGTTTCAAAGTGCAATTTTTATTTTTTATTTTTGTATCGTTGTATGTATCGGGATACCCTTAAACAAAACTAAAACACTCCTTAGATTATAAAGAAAAACTCAAATTAGTAAAAGAATGAAATCCCAAATAAATTTAAGATTAATAGTCCATTCAAGTACATATCCAAATAAAATTAAGATTAATAGCACATTCAATTAAAAGCTCAAGTGCACAACTCAATAAAAGTCCAATTTTCCCATCATTTAATATTAAAAGGTGTTGTTATTTTCACCCTAGTCTATAACAACCTATTACTTTATTTTTTATTATTATTCAATCATTAAGTCATTATTAATTATGAGTGAGAGATGTTTATTAAATTCAACTACTTTTATTTTTAGTTAGTTTTCTAAATACTACATTTGCATTAAATGCAATTGTTTTTAATATAATTTAATAACGCAAATTAAAATTACAAATATTTTCATAATGTATTATAAAATACTTTATAGTTATATTTGATATAAAAAATATTTTAAGAAAAGTATAATTATTTTTTATCACCAAAATTTCTACATGCATGTTTTTAAAAATATGCATATATTGATCTAACTTGTATAATATATTTCACTTATAAGAATATATTATGACAATACACAAAAGTTATTTTTATACTTGTTGGTTTACATACAATAATATATATATATATATATATATATATATATATATATATATATATATATATATATATATATATATTATTTATACTTCATTTTAAAAGTGAGGAAATTGATTGTCACGAATTGATTCATATAAAATTAAATGTAGCTAGGCTGTATATGGTAATAAGTGTGGTCTTTTAAACTAATTAACTAATTATAATTTTAGATATATTAATTATCTTTTCTTTTATAAAAGATAATAGAATATAACGTTGCGTAAACTAAAGCAAAATATTGATAGAGTGATTCTCGTTTTGTTTGATAAATTCGCATATGTTGCATATTAATTTAGTATGAAAACAAAAGATTATAATTATAAAAACCATGGACGCTTTCCTATATTTTAAAAATTAAAAACAAAGTAATAAACTAAGAAATTGACTCACGTAAGTAAATCCTTTATTAAAAATTAAAACAAAGTAATAAACAAAAATATGACTCAAGTAGTTAATTTAAGTAATTAATGTTACACAAAATTTTAGCTGTCAAGTATACTTTGATTGGCTTTAGAAAACAACAAAACTAATAAATGTAATTAATATAATAGACTAGGGTGTAATTAAAAATTAGACTAGGGTGCATTTAGAAAAACCTAATATTAAATCCCACCAAACATCAGGATTGACCACAGGCCACTCCAGCTACCTCCGACCTCCCAGTTGTTGTAGCGCTGCTCGCGTGCTTCGCCACTCGCATGAACTCTAGACGTCGTACGCTACCGTCACTGGCCGATTGCACTTTACCGGCCACAGTTATAACTTTTATACGGTATTATTCTATTTTTTCTTTTATCTTTTTTTTCACTTTTGATTTTAGATTTTAGGGTTTATGAAATTATGTGTAATCGTGCAAATTGTATTTCTTTATCACAAGAAGGATGAAATTGGACTTTAGATAATGGTTAGGAGGTAATTTTCGTTGTTGATTGTTATTATGTATTTTAGTATTGTTTATTTGTTTTTTATAAAATTAGAGGATTTGAAACTTGATAGATGAATAAATATACCATAAAAAAGGTTATATTGAATGAATGTACCACAACAAATGTTTTCATTATTGAATGAATGTATTGTAAATTTTTTTTAATATTGAATGAATGTACGACAAAAATATTTTTCATTATTAATAAATACACCACAAATAATTTTTTTTAGGATACCCTTGAATTTTTAAGCCGAAACCACCACTCGTGAGAAGTAATCTAGTGTCACATGTGTACATTAGGTTTAGTAGTATTTTTGTGTGTGTAATTAAACATCTTCGTGGTTCCATGTATATAGGGAAAGGTACCTACGTAAATCAAAACACATACTCTAACATACAGATGCCATAAATTCGTAATGTCCCGTTCAACGGGTTTCTAAGAAGTGTAAATGGGCCGATGAAATAAAAGTGTAAATTGGGTGCGTGTGTGAGATTGCTTATTTTTTTGTCGTCCGATCGTGAGGTGTCACGTGTCAAGCAACTTAATCATCGCAAAATACTACTTATCCACGGTTATTAATTGTATAGACAATTTGTCCCGAAGAAAAGATAAGTAGATATAATCCATCATGATAAACACATAACATAATAATGCATTGAGAAAAAAATGATAGACCATTTATTCTATAATAAATGTATAGTAAATTACACAGATGATACTTAATGTTTACTTAAATTTTATTTTTCGTCTCTAGGTTTAAAGAATTATTAACTTAAATTTGTTTTGTTACTTATCGTGTTTTTATTTATAATGAAAATATTAATTTGAGATTATTTTGTTAAATTTTATAGATTTTATTTTCTACCTTATCCATTAAGGTTGGTTTAAACTCCTATAAAATAAACCAAACCTACTTCATAAATATAAATTCATATTCTCTTTTACGCTCATATTATCAAGATCAAACTCCTAAACTTTGATTATTGTTGTTCCTGTTCGTTAGAGCATTTATTGACAGAATAACACTTCTGGTAATACTATTTATTTATTTTTTATTCTTTTCTGACTAACTTCACTTTTGCTTAAACCGAATATTGTTATATGATCAAAGGAAAAGAGTTGGACAATCTTTTGAATAAACTCATATTTTTCAATAGAGGATTCTTGACTAAGGTAATATTATTCTCTTTTAACTTTACAATAATCATTTAGACTTTTAGAAACCTTTTAGATCATACCTATATTGTTTTTCAAGGAGAATTTTATATATACCCTATAAACTTGTAAAATATAATATATACCTAACTAAAACTATAAATGTCATATATGTCCGTAAAAGCTAGTCAAAATATCATAAAAACCCATTTCACTAAAAACAATTAAAAAGGATATGTTGTGTAACGTTTCGTATTTTTCAAATGTAATCTTACTCTTTATTCAATCCTTGTAATATGAAGACTTGATCATAATGGTAATATTTTTTTATATCATTCTTGTTGATTATATGCTTGTGTGACGCTTAAACAATTGCATATACCAATTTTAACGTAAAATCGAGCAACTTATCGATTTATAAGTTTTTTTTATGGTTCATATGTTAAATACCCAAAAACATGTTTAATCATGAGTTTATGGTGCAAGTTAATTTATAAAATAAGTTGAGGGGTTAAAATTAAAAATTTTGAATTTTCCCTACACTTATCTCCCCAAACTACTTTTCTTAATGCACAACCATAATTTTTATCTATAAATACTAACCCAAATTCTTACCTAATCATTTTCATCACTCTAAACTAGGCATGCAAATGAGCTGAGCCGAGCCCGAGCTCGTACGGGCTCGAGCTCAGCTCGTGATAACTTAGAAGAGCTCGAGCTCAAGCTCGGCTCAACAAATACTTTTTCAAACTCGAGCTCGGCTCGGGCTCGGCTCGTTTATTTATTTAAATATTATATTTAATAATTCTATATTTATATATGATTTATATTTATAATTATATATTTTATATATAAACATTATTCATATTATCTAATTGTTTTTTATCATAACTTTATATATAATAGATATTATTTATATAATATATTTAATAAATTAAATAAAAATATATAAATAAAAAGCTCATTTATGCTCGCGAGCTGGCTCGAGCTCGATACGTGAAGCTCGGGCTCGGACTTGATTATTAAATGAGTTTTTTTATCAATCTCGAGCTCGGCTCAGGCTCGTTAAATCTCGCCTCGTTTCGAGCTTTTTATCAATCCGATCTCGAGTAGCTCACGGGCATCTTGGCTCGTTTGCACCCCTACTCGAAACTCTCTCTTAAACTCTCTCAATCCATCCAGCAACATTTTTTGCAAGAAATCTTCAACAATAACTTGTGAGTTATTTATTTATTTATTTATATCTTTTCTTACTTCTTTAATTTTCTTTACCACTTGTAACAACCTTTAGAACATAACCACTTAGTTACCAAGGTGAACAAGTGTGGTAAACCCTCTTTTTTGAGGTTCAAGTTGGAAATGTTCTACTTGATTATTTCATACATGTTTTTCTTGTGTTGTTTTTTAGCCTTTTGCATACTAAACAAGTCGCCAAAAACTTTAATGTTGGAAGGTTTGTGTTGAAGTTATATTCCAGAAATTTGAAGCTTTTACACCTCCATTCTTCATCTTTACAAAACACTAAATGATCTACAAATCAAGAAGTGGATGAAACCAAACCATGCCTCCAACCAATGTTGAAAGGCTTGTGTTATGATATGAAATGGTGATGTTGAATCTTGGTTCTACAACTAATCTTTTCACCATACCCCACTTGAACACTTAGCCAAATTAGTTAGTTTACTTTAATACTTTTATTCATGTACTCATGACCATCTGAATCACCCTCATATGTAGATTTTGTGCAATGATGATAATCTTGAGGTTTGTGGATATCCCTACCTCTAATACATGACTTATATGAATATAACATTTGAGGTTGTGGATTACCCCACCTCTAATGCATGACTTATATTTATATCTATATAATACTTAGTCAAAACCAAACTGTAACGTCAATCAAATCATGGTTGAATGTTATATGTTAAGGTAGACACTATAATAATCTTATTATTTCTTATTTTGGACTTCCAATGAGTGATTAATACTCATGAAGAACACACATAATACATGATTTCCAAATAAGTGTTAAAGTAGTATATACTTTAATGTACTCTTATATTTGTAATTTTCGTATACTTTCCAATTGCTAAATCTCGAACTTCGAATTCTAAACTTACACATTTTTGTTTACCTTTTAGGGTGACTTTGGTGTCTCAATCCTTTAAACTCATTCATTTATCCTTGTGGATTCTAATCGCCAAACCATGAGTCATACTTCACAATTTTGTTTTAACACTATTTGGGTTGCAACATGTACCAATTATCAAATAACACTCAATCATATATTCAATCAAACTTATTCTAAAACTCAATTCATACAAACATGCTTACTTTGTTATACTATTTGTGAATACATGCTAGAATACATTATCTTGCAAGCAATCTAAACCACCCTTAACATGTATAGCGCTATAAGACTAGCACATCTGAAAGTTATCAACCTTTACGGCCTTGGTCATTTTTAATGCTAAGATTACGCTAGTGGACACTTTGGTTTGATTATTGGTTGTGCATGCTAGCAATGTACAAACTTTAGTACACTTTATTCATGTTGAATTGAGATTTACTCACTATTATGCTATGTATTCAAACTTGTATGTTTACCAACATATTCATATGTTGATCAATATTTCATACATGTTGGAGAAAATTCTTGAAGCTTTATAAAAAAATTCAATTAGGTAGACTTAAAAACACACCAAATTTATCATTTTGTTATGTTTGTTTTAGACTTGTATTTTCTCAAAATTGTTGTATTTTATTTGAAATATTGTGATGTTATGTTGATGAATAGAAATAAAATTCAATCTTAATTTATTATCACTTTAGTGCTATAATATATTTGAACAATCTATCACTTCTCGCGCCAGATGTTTTCACAATCGGTTAGGGTGTGACATATTGATTATTTGAAAAGTTCATAACTTTTTTCACAACATTTTTTCAAAAAATATTCATCATTAATTTAAGTATTTTTTATGTTTCCAACGCCTACCATATTGATATACTTTTTTTAAAAAAATTATTCAGTTATACACATGTGTAATACTGGATTTACACATGTGTAAATTCATTATTACACATATGTAAAATGAATTTCGGAAAAAAAACAAGATGTTTTTTTATAAATTTTTTTATTTTTTTATGAAAGAGGAAACGAAATAAACATTTTTGTGGTTTTATTTTTTTTATTTTTATGTTATTTTTCAATTTATAATTTTTCTAAATATGTTTTTGCTAATTATAATTTTGTCATTGAAAACTAGTGGTTGAGGTTGGTTCCTAGAGTTTTCACAAAAAAAGTGAGTTCTCATTTAATCCATTCCCTATATATATATACCAAATTATAACTCGTTTTTTTGTGAGAACTTTAGTAACCAATCTCAACCATTAGTTTTTTCAATGGCAAAATTGTAATTAATAAAAACATAATTTAAAAAATTATAAATCAAAAAATAACATGAAAATAAAAAAAACAAAACCAAAAAAATGTTTCTTTCGATCCCTCTTCCATAAAAAAAATACAAAAAATAAAAAAAATCCCGTTTTTTTACGAAATTCATTTTACGTATGTGTAATAATGGATTTACGCATGTGTAAATCTAGTATTACACATGTGTATAACCAGATTTACACATGTGTAAATAACGGCTGGAGAATTTTTTTTAAAAAAATATATAAATATGGTAGGCGTTAGAAAGACAAAAAAAATACTGAAATTAATGGTGAAATTTTTTTAAAAAAAA
Organism: Flaveria ramosissima; assembly: GCA_025215565.1. Lineage (NCBI taxonomy): Eukaryota > Viridiplantae > Streptophyta > Magnoliopsida > Asterales > Asteraceae > Flaveria > Flaveria ramosissima. The sequence continues at coordinate 73,586,426 of CM046039.1, forward strand.
TAATATCGTGAAAAAAAGTTATGAACGTTTTAAAAAAAAGGTGAAATTGGTATGTGACTTGCATGTGACTATAATCTGTGGTTGATATTGGTTTCTACAATTCTCACAAAAAAGGGTGGTTCACAAGATAACCCTACCCTATATATATATGAAATAGAATAATCAAAAAGTGATCAAAGATTTATCATCTTAGATTACTTTAGGTTTATTTATTCTCATTATATATGTGCATTTATATCATTTTAATTAGTTAAATACCTGAGATGGAGCGCAGTCATTGTATGTACAATGTTGGACTTTATCACCCCACATATTCGATTTGCGTGAAAATTATTTTAAGATTGCTGAAGATGATCGTATAATAAAGGAAATGAATCCATTCACTGTCCTTGTATGACATGCAAAAATTTTACCAAATTTAAGGAAATAAAGGATATCGAGTGTAATTTGTTTAGACATAGTTTCATGTGCAACTATACTTGTTGGTCAAAACATGAAAAATCACTTACTAATAATAGCACAACGTCGACCCATGCAGTCATTAATAATGATGAGAACAGTGATAAATGTATCGATGATGATAATGACAATTTTGATAATGGAAATGGTAATTTAAATGACATGTTCAATGATTTTGAAACTAATGTCGGTGACAATGATCAAGAAAAACTACAACAGATATTTGCTGATTCTGAAAAACTATTGTATGCTGTTGTGAGAACTTTTTTAAACTTAGTGTTGTGTTGAAACTGTTTTACTTAAAAGTCAAACTACGGATGGAGCAATAGAGTTATACAAGTCTACTATTGCTTTTACATGACAAGCTTCCTAAAGACAATGACTTGCACATATCTTTATACCAAGCTAAAAATTAATGTGTCCAATGGGATTAAAAGTTAAAAGAATACATGCATGTCCGAATGGTTGTATATTGTATAAAAATAAGTTAAAAAAAATCATAAATGATTTACTTGTGGTGTATCGAGATACAAACGCAAAAATAATACCGATGAATATCATGATGATGTGACAAAAAATGGACAACCATCTAAATTATTATGGTATTTCCCATTATACCGCGACTCAAATGTTTATTTGCTAACGCTAAAAAAGCAAAACTATTGTTTTGGCATGATGATGAGCGTAAAGGTGTTGGACAGTTATGACATGTGCCAGATTCACCTTAGTGGAGATATATTGATTATAAATTTCCAAATTTTGGTAATGAGATTAAAAACATACGTTTGGTCTTAGTTTAGATGGCATCAATCCTTTCGGGGACATGAGTAGTTGTCATAGTACTTGGCCAGTTCTTTTATATATCTACAACCTTCCATCATGATTATGCATTAAACGAAAATACATAATGATGTCCTTGTTTTTTAAGGTCCAAAACAATCTGGTAATGACATTGATGTTTATTTATCTCCTTTGGTTGATGACATGAAAACACTATGGAGTACAAGTATAAATGTTTATGATGCTTATAAAATGAGAACTTTAAGATGAGAGTCATGATTTTTTGCACTATAAGTGATTTCCTAACATACGCCAATTTGTCAGGATATAGTATTAAAGACAAACAAGCTTGTCCAATATGTGACGACGAGACAAGTTCTATATGGCTAAATAATTGAAAAAAAGCCTTATATATGGGACATCGACGATTTTTTCAATTAGTCATCGTTATTGAAAAAAAAAACAAATGACATTGATGGAAAGACTGAGCTTCGAACTGTTAGGAAAGGTTTTGATGCATCATTACGACTTAAAAAAATTAATACTGTGTTAGGAAAAGACCCTGTGTTGAAAAAGGAGGTAATTGAAAAAAAAAGGTATATTTGGGGATCTATCTTACTGGAAATATTTGAAAGTTCAACATTGCCTAGATGTTATGCATATTGAAATAATATATGTGATAGCTTGATAGGTTTATTATTAAAGATTCCTGGGAAAACTAAAGACGATATTAATGTCTGTAGAGATATGAAAGAAGTGGGACTACGTAAAGAGCTTGCCCCCATTGAAAGTGCCAAGGGTATTTATCTCCCACCTGCTTGTTATACAATGTCAAAAATAGAAAAAACAACATCAATCGGGCGACAACAAAAAAGGATAGCAATGATCGTCGCACCACCACCACCGCCGGCCCTAATTGTGTCTGTAGATCTAAAAAAACCCTAATAGGTATCGGAGGTTGTCGAAGGCGAGGGGGTGACAACGGTGGTTGAACCACCACTGCTACCACCACTCACAGCCATAGGACCGCTAACGAGTCCAACCCAACCATAGAATGGTCGCAGACCGACAATCAGTTGTGCCATCGTCACCTTTGTCGCCATCATAAACAAACCAGAAACCCACTCTACTAGGCACATATGCAATGAACCTAACAAGTGTCACAAACGAAACGGGAACCGAACCTAACCACCATCACCATCGTCGCTACCACCACCGTCAACATCTAACAGAAGTCGGGGCAGGGCCTGAACCAACGAGAATGATGGAAGGCAGCACCGAATGGTCAACAACAACCGCAAAGGTCGTCCGAGTACAACCCCCGGCCGCCAGATCCACACTTGCCACTTTCTCTCTCTAAAAACCATCAACCACCAGGATATATATAAGGGAGAAACAAATCCCGGTGCATTAATCGGACGACACCGGCCGCGACAGTCGGCAACACCAGCAACCAACCTTTGAACTCTAAGAAAACCCTAATGAAGACAAATATAAAAGAGAGGACAACCAATGTATTCAAACATGGGGAAAAATTGAGCTGCATTAGCATATTGTACCATATGCATAAGAAATAGTAATAAAATTATTACTCCTCCTGTCTTTGTTTAATATAAAGGTAATTTTTTCCGTAAACAAAACAATAAATTCCAGAAAGATACAAAACATCCATATATAGTAAATTCCACTTATAGCCAAGTTGTTAGTGGGTTCTAAGGATGGTGAGATATATGCACACCTTGCTTCTATCTCTAGAGATAGAGATGCTGCTTCCAGAAAGGTCACCGACTCAAGAAGAAGCTATAGAGAGGCATATAAGAAAGGTACATAACACATAAAAAACTAACCTTATATTGTAGAATACATTATAGACAAACACACGATTGGAACTATCATAAATAAAAACATAGTGAACACATAGGTAGTAACATAAATATCATCAAAGACTAGCAGACACATATATATGCTAAAACATAAACATACAAAGTCCACTAAAGAAGTTAAGAGAAGTCTAATCCCTAGTACATAACCAAGACACATTTGCACCCTATCTTAAAAGTCATTAACTGTAATCCTATGTCTTCATGAACTCTCATCGTGGATCATGTCCTTAGAGAGATGCGAATCTAGCTAATCATGTATAATTCTCTTATCCCAAGTCAGTTTGAGTATGCCCATACTAATCCGACCCTCTATAGTGAGGCTTTTCGCCTGTACCAGTGGCTGATCTAGAAGATACGTTCAGGGGTAACTTAAAACTTTTTTACCGTACATTTATATAAATAAGAGAAAAAAACACGATTATAAAGGAAGTTAAACAAATACCTAATAGATCTCAAAACTCTCCTATTCGGTTTTTCATAGCTTGAAAAAGAAGATTCATATCCTTAATTTTTATAGCAAATAACACAAAAATATTAAAAATTAAACATCATAAATTCTAAATCTCTGATTTCATAGTCTAATAAAATAAAAGTTGTTACCTAGAGTGAATCAGTGGCGAAGGTAGGTGGTCTGGTGGCAAGTGAAAAAGGTGAGCAACGGCGCAACTGTGCAAGTGGGCGGTGAGTTGGCAACAACCGGCAGATGAGGTGATGCTTGATGTTGCTGAGTTGCTGGACGAGTTGTCGCTCGATCTTTCATTTCTTTTTTGTTTTTTTATGTTTTATATATTTATTTTGGGCTTATTATTGTATTGGTAATGGGTAATAGGTATTTTGAGTTTTTATGTTATTGGATAATGAACTAATGGATCACTAATGGACAGCAGCATAATAGGTATTTAATATTTTTCTTTTTGTTTTTTTATGTTTTATATATTTATTTTGGGCTTATTATTGTATTGGTAATGGGTAATAGGTATTTTGAGTTTTTATGTTATTGGATAATGAACTAATGGATCACTAATGGATCAGCAGCATAATAGGTATTTAATATTAGTAAAATGTCATTTTCATCCCTGACGTTTTGTTGAATTTGCCATTTCAATCCAAAAACTTTTATTTTTGCCATTTCAGTCACTGTGGTTTACCAAATGTTGTCATTTCCATCCACTCCACTAACTCCGTTAAGATCTTCATTAAATATGAGGGTATTTTAGTCTTTTTAACACCTAATTGTCTAATTAAAACAAAGTTAATTAATAAAATGTTCAATTAAAACTAAAAGAAAAATATGAAGCAACTAGTGAGACCGGACGCTTCAATTTAAAAGTTTTGATTAACGCTAACTAGTTTAGAAACCCGTCTACTACACGTGTTGTATGAAAAAATTAAATAATAATTATTTAGTAATATTAAAAATTAAAAAATAATTTTTTAAGATAAAATATGCTTAAAGTTACATATAATTAACCATTAAGTAATTAAACAATAACAATAATTTTTAAACTTTCGTATTTAAAAAAGTTTTGCTTTTAGAAAATATTGATTTTTAACTCTCCAAAAAAATTATTAAAATGTTTGTATTAAAAAAATTTATATTTCATATAGTTTCATATAAAGTTTTTTCATACAAACATTTTAATAATTTTTGGAGCGTTAAAAAATCAATATTTTTTAAAAGCAAAACTTTTTTAAAGACGAAAGTTTGAAAAATTATTGTTATTGTTTAATTACTTAATGGTTAATTATATGTAAATTTAATAACATTTTATCTCAAAAAATTAATTTTTAATTTTTAATATTACTAAATAATTGTTATTTAATTTTTTCATACAAAACGTATAGTAGACGGGTTTCTAAACTACTTAGTGTTAATCAAAACTTTTAAATTGAAACGCCTGATCTCACTAGTTGCTTCATAATTTTCTTTTAGTTTTAATTGAATATTTTATTGATTAACTTTGTTTTAATTGGACAATTAAGGTGTTAGAAAGACTAAAATATCCTCATATTTAACGGAGATCTTAACGGAGTTAGTGGAGTGGATGGAAATGACAACATTTGGTAAACCACAGTGACTGAAATGACAAAAAAATAATATTTTTGGATTGAAATGACAAACTCAACAAAACGTCAGTGATGAAAATGACATTTTACTGATCTTAATATTTGGTTCAAGCCTAATTTTTATAAAATGTACCATTTTTATATTAAATTATTATATTTTTTATAAAAATTTAAAACTTTTTATGAAGTGTTGAGTTTAAAAAGTCTAGGGGTTAAGTAATTTTAACTCAGGGGTAACAAAAAACTGTAACTTTTTTTACATAAAACCGTAATTTTTTTTTACATAAAACCGTAAATTTTTTCTTTTACGAAACGTGTAAGCTTCACCCTAAAGTCATCGTTGGTTTAACGAATACAATATACCTTCGCCCTAAATATACGTGTCGCGTCTGAATTCTTTTACACCCTTAGCACACAAAAGCCATTTGTACAAGAATCGAACTTCAGACACAAATGAGTCGCCACATGTTTAGAAACTATTTTATTCACCGAAGGATATGAATGTATATACTCACCCCAAATGTGAAAAACCTAGATGAATGGTTTGGGCACATAAAATCTAGTATAATAAATTCTTCACAACATAAACAAAGAATGAAGATTAAATCATTAAATCACTGTAAATAAATCTGTGATATGAGATTAATATTTAAGCATAATGTCTTAATATATATTATTTCTAAAAGGGGACACCAAGTTAAATAAGAAGTCATAAATCGAACCAAGTGTGTCACCAATTCTATCTGCAAAAAGACAGAAGAAGTTAGATACTAAAATATGTTAAAATACATGAAATTTAAATAGGAAAACATAATTAAGATTTAAATAAACGGACCTAAGAGAGAAGTTGGATTAGTATAGTCATGATAATAATCATGTTGAAATGTTGAGCTTGCGAAAGCTCTAAAAGGCCACAAGGTGATTAGTTGTTCTAGACCGCGATTCATGTCAATATTGTTTTCAAACTCTTGTCTTGAGAAAGCGTCTTCAAAATGCGTTTGTTCGTTGTTGTTTGAGAGGCCTTGTATCTTATATCGACATACTGGGCAGGTGTCGTGCATGATTAACCATGGAATGATACAATCAGAATGATAGAAATGTTTGCAAGGTAGCTCCTTTACTTCTCCTCCGACCTCAAACTCATCTTTGCAAATAGGACAATGAGAGTCGTTAACCAAGTGAGATGGTGTTAAACTCACAAGCGGCAAAGCTTCAATGACTGAAGTTGGCGTTTGTGGAGATTGTTGGCTATCTTCTTCATTGTGAACATTATCAGCTTCAAAAGGCGCATGCTCATGATTAAGAGATCCAACACCTAAAAGTCTCGGCTGAGAGCCTGTAACTTGAAAAATAAAATTTGAATCTAAAACTTGTTCAGTTTCGGCATTAGTATCAAGACCTAATGGTCCAATAAATTGTGGTTGTGGCTCTGGCGGGTCAAATAGATAAGCCAAGTTTTCTATTAGTTGTGAGGCTAAAGATGGTTCGATGTTTGAAATGTTGGATACCAACCTAGGTCTTTGCATATCAAGCTCATCAGGAACGATGCCTAAACATCGAGGGCAAACATTTTGAGGTAAGTTATTTGAGTTGGATCTAAATGTTCTTTGACAGCGTCGACACCAGTAGTAATGGTGAGTTCTCATCCTTTGGTTCCCATTAACGCTAACTCGACGACGAGGTAGCAATGACATGATTGAAAGTGAAAATATCAAATTGAAAGAAGTGTATGGAGAAAGATGTGAAAAAGAGAGAGATGAGAAGAAAATATATTTATAGTGTGTGTTTTAAGAAAACATAAATGATAAGGGATGACTTCAAAAAGTTGCACAAGTGTAGGGATTCTTAACTTGTGATAGTTTTCTTTTGCCTAATTTGGATGTTATGTCTTTGTGGCCTTCTCAGTGAAGTTAAGTATGTTTGAGCAAGTCAAAGTTCGGTTTTATGGCAAACCAATATCATTAAAATGTAAAATGTTAATACATATTTTTAAATTTGATTTATTTTCTATTTGAATTTAAACACGAATTTTGATGGGATTTTAAAATCATCTGAATTCACTAAATCGTTGATCGAGAGATAAAAGATTAGATATAAAAACGAATGAATATGGTGGAATACACACGATAAAAAATTGTATAAAATTTTATTGGATTTTTGAATTAAATGAGTATAATAAATATATGCTTGTATAATAAAAAAGAATATCTTGGTTGCTAGCAGTTTTCTAAGAGAAGGGGTGCAATTGTGCGAAAGAGCCGAACCCAACTCGTAGAAGCTTGAGCTCGGCTCGTTTTGAGTTAAAACGCAGGATCTAGATCCGAGTAAACATAAATTTCCAAAATACCTTGATACCATTGGGTTAAATACCCTTTAGGGGGTGTTTGGCCAAGCTTTTATTTTTTAGCTTATGCATATATTTTAAAGTAGCTTATAACTTATTTTCTATTATTTAATAAGCTCTTTTTAAGTGTTTAGATTTGCTTATATTCCACAAGTTGATAAGCTCTTTTTAAGTGCTTGTGTTAGTTATTTATTTATCTTATGTTGGTAAATGACCAAAAGGGGCATGATTACATATTATCACATAACTTATATTTTATATGTATCTACTTTGTTTTTATGAGTTATACCATCATTTTTGGATAAATTTATATCGAGAATGACGTAAAACTTCTACAAAAATACATTAATATTCAATAAACATTCATCTTGGTTTGGTTAGATCTCTTACAATCATATCTCTAACTGTACTCATGTATAAATCATCTATTCTACGTTGTGTACTTGTGTCTTTATCTATTTCATTAATGTCACTAGATCCTCGACTATCAATACCATTATTTGGACTGTAAGATTCTTATTGCGCATTGTTAAATCCTTCATCACATGTATCTTTTCATCACAATGAAAATCTGGTATATGATAACGAATGTTGGTTCCTTTATATGGAGTAAAATAACCTCTAGTATTTGGATATTCAATATCAGCAACATGATATTTATCTATAATGAATAAAATAAGTAGTATTACTTATATAAAAAGTTAAAGTAAGACATAAGGTTATAGTAATAAGTTGCTTCAATAATTATTAATCCACCACATTTGAGGGCAAATGGGTAATTTACACCCTTACACAAATAAGCTTATTCAAATAAGTTAAAAAACCATCTTCAAATTAGCTTCTTCAAATTAGCTTATATAAGCTAATAAGTATAAGCTTAAAAAGCTAAATCAAACTCTAAGTTGAGCTATTTTGTAAAAAAAAACTATAAAAACTATAAACTTTGTTAAAAAAACTAGACCAAACACCCCTTAGTATTTATAAGTACCGTTACCTAAAAGTTCTTACGTGTTATTTTATCTTATGACAAAATATCAAAATGAATATTTAAAAGCCCGAAAGTAAGAATCATCAACTTATTTTGAAATGACAAAGTACATTTCATGAAAATAGATCCACGATAAAATATCAATGAAACATGAAAATAGTTGGTTATTGACATTGATGACAAACCCATTTGAAGAAATCAAAATTTCTAAAATAGACTACACAATTAAAATACGGTCAATAGACTAAAGTATGTTAAAATTGAAAGAAAAAAAAAACTTCTAGATACATATACTACCGATATGGTAACTGTAGTAACTAGTGAGGGTTACTTTTGCATAAGCTTTTCCATATTAAGATTGATAAACGTTAATTAAGATCCATAATATTACAAGATAACTAATTTTAATGTTTATTTTGTTAACTCCAAAAAAGATCTGCCAAAACAGATAGATTATGAAAAACTTACTATACAATTTGTATCAATAGAGTTACAACAATAAACTTCATCCATATACACATGATTAATATAGACGCCAGCTATAAAATATTTAGGTGTCTAGTCGAATGACTGGTGAAATTAACTCGAATAATGTAAAATCTTTCTTACATGTATGTATAGTGTTAGAATGTGACCCGACCATAGGTCTGTCTTATCTATAGATCACTTAAACATATGATTAATATATGACAGATACAAAAACTTCATCAAAAAAACAGGTTTAACTTATTTTGCTACCACCGAATAGAACAAGTGGATTTGTTGCGATTAATGCATTCAAAATTCAGCATGATACTAGTTTATACCTCTGGTTTCAACAGCCCACAATGTGAGCACATAGGCCCCCAGGCACTGGCCAACGCAACCTTGTCGCCTGGCTTCAAAAGGTCCACATTCAGACACTCAGGCGCATTTCCAGGACAAGTTTCGGGTAAAAATCGTCTGATATCCCTAAAAAAACAGGAATCGACCAAAAACATCCTACACTAGCCCAAAAAAGGCCTAAAACAAGTCTAAAACCCCTAAAATGGTATTTCCATACTATGCAGTATGCACACGCTTAAAAAACCATTTGTGTCTTGAGTGTGTCTTGCTCCTTCGACAACTATCTATAATTTATACACAGAAGAAAAGTAAAATTCGGTTTCACTCTCATATATAAACATATATTGAGATAAAACCGGCTCGATACAAATCCACATAGTTGTGTTGATAGGAAAAACATTAACTTTGCTTGCATTTTAGACATGTTTGTTAGGTATCTGTAGCATGCAGATACAACAGGATCCGAAGTTTGGTGAGAAGTAAAAATTCTCAAGTACTTATTTAATTACTTTTGTAAATATTACAAGTCAAAGTTACACTTTTGCCCATTATAATCTTTGCAAATACAATATGTTAGATAAGTTCAACTACAATATATTAGACATTATAGATGTTTACTATATATATATATCTACCCAGTAATCAGCATTTTAAATCATTGTAATTGACACTGTAATTTCTACAAAACCAACATACTTGCAAAAATGCCAACACAAAAACATTTGAACACAAAGAGAAAAGTCGAAAACACCATAGTGAAAACTTACATACTGGCTTTCCTAATATCTATTAAACCGAAATGGCATTTTTGCAATTTTCACAAGTGAGTTGGTTGTTTAGAATCAAAGTGGCAAGTACAATCATTTAAAATGGCCAAACCTTGTTCTTTCTATATGCAGAAGGCATAAAATACCCTTAATCTGGTATTCTGGTACCTTATTAGGTCGATCTGAATCATGACCTAACCATTGGGTTGTCTTCCTGAACCAAATCCTCAACCGGGTTTAATGCAGCCCAGGCCGCGGCATCCATGTATCCAAGCTCATAGAGGTTATCAAGTATAGAATCGGCTGCTGGCTCTAATGCCCAATTGAAAAGCTGTATTAATAATTAGTTTGTTAATAATGATTAAAAATAAGGTTATTATTACAATATTAACCCAAACAATTCATAAGTAAACTTGTTTCTATGTAAAAAAGAACTTTCTACCTCTCTAGGGCTAGCCCTATTTTCAGGATTACAGTCAGGGCTGATCCCAATGTCTTCCAATCCCAAACGACCCGCAGGAAAAGCACACACACGGACCTGTAATTACTGATGTATTATTAATATTTTTAATAAAAATAGAATAGTAAAGAACATTCTGATAAGTGATAACAAAGAAAAACAAATCAAGTTTACTGTTCGAGCAGCAGATGTTGGCGGCATAAACAAAGTCAAACCACCATCTATACAGAGTCGGTTTCTGAATAAGGTTGCTGGTCTTGGAGCAAGATATCTGCTCAAAATATGAATTTTTAGCATTTCTGATGTCATAAAAATAACGACCCGTAGATTGATTGTAAAAACAGATTACCCGGGGATGAATGAAGAAGTAATTACTGCATTTATGAGATCTTCCCTGGAATCGAATTGATCAACCAGTAAACCTCTAGGCCTCCAAAGAATTTGTGTTACAGCAACTATATTCATTATAAAATTTACATAAGAACAGTAATCCTAACTAACATTAAAACAAATTCTGTTAATAAGTTGTGTCATCTAGAAGAAAAAAGTTATGCTCACCTCTAACCCTCCCGTTAGACCTTATATGAGCATCCTCTGGCAGGAATTGTTCAAGAACATCTCTGAGAACAGCCTGGCCATAAAAGCAATTATTTGTATTGTTATATAAATAATTTAGTTTTGCAGTCATATTTACTAGTTATCACATTAATTATATACAAAATTCAAAAAATGCACAAAGAAGTATTTGTGGGTTGGCACAACCCCACCGACCGGTTTTGCCCTGTACCCAACCCGTTTTGACCCATTATCTAACCCACTGACCCGTTCATACGCCACCTTAAATACACAAACTGAGAAATATACCCCAAGACGAAATGCAGTCCCTCTACTTCGGCAATCTTGAGCCAAAACTTTTGTAGCTTCTAAAGCCTCCTCCATGCTTGCTCCTGATGCAACAACTGCACATACTATGGCACCAGCTGATGAACCAGCCAAGGGCGTTGTATCCTGATTCACCCAACTGTTATCGTTATTTGTGTGGAAAAGAAGAAGACTGTACAACTTACATAATGATAGCAGGTCACGTAGAGATAAATCAAACTTATATTAGAAAGATAATACAAGTGAAACAAACGTATGTACCAATAGAGACCGTAACTATGTAACAACAAGACACACAAGCGCGCTCTTTCTTGAGCAACAAAGAGTGACAAGAATAAAGATATAAGGGTGCCCTTATTATCTCAATTTCTCATTGCTAATAAAATCAAAGACAGCTATGGGCAAAAGATCAAATAAGAGATGAAAGATTATACTCTTGCCTTAAACGAGCTTAAACGTTATCCTTAACCTATGGCCTCATTTCCCTCTCTCAGATTTGGAACAATACAACCATTCCAAACACGATGATCACAAATAATATACAAGGCTGTAAAACAAATGCATAAATTGCCTTTTCTTACATATACTCAAACCCACAACCATATAGTTAATAAATTTGACATTGCCTAATGCCTCTTTGCATCATACAATTGTGGTGATGTATGCTCAACTATCTAATAACTGCAAATACTGAACTTTAAGCCACATATTGATCATCTCTTTCAAGTCCTCCACATAGTGAAATGAAACATAATTCAAACGTAATTACCTACTAAGAACCCTAATTAACAAACAGCAACCCTAACTAACACCTGCAAATCAATAACAGAGAACAATCTCTCCTTGATCATTGTTACATGAACATACTAAAACACAAATCAATTGATGTACCTTAATGTAACCATTTTCAATCAGAAACTTTGCAACACCAAGATGATACGGAAACAACAACCCCGCAGCAGAGAAGCTAAAGCCAGGGCTACTCACCGTCTTCCTCCGTCTCTCCGCCTCAACATCCTTCAACCTCTGTTCCCACACCACATCTCCGTCGTCCACCACCGCCGCCACCTCCTCCACCTCCTTCCTCCTCCTCCAAAACTCCGATTCCTCACCAAACATCCTCACTTTCTCCGACGAATCCACCCCCCGCTCCGTCGCATTACGGCTCTTGATAATCCTCGACGCTATGCCGAGAAACAGCTCCCCCGTCGCCACCGCAAACGACCTCTTCTCCGGCAATGGCGCTTGATCGGAGGCGATGGCGTTGTTGTGGTCGTTTGATGTGGCTTTTGAGTGGAATTTCAGAATTGGGGGGTGGCGGAAGGCGGTGGTGGTGGTGGTGGTGTTAGGGTTGAACGACAGACGGTGGAACGACGGCGACGGACGGTGGAACGACGGCGACGGACGGCGGAGGACGGTGGAATTGGAGAGTGGAGTTGTCATCGGAGATGACGGTGGCGGACGGCGGTGGTAGTTAAAAATGATTCTTTGGAGGGGAGTTTTTGTGTGTATATTCATTATTATTTTTCATTTATAATTATAATATAAGGTTGAGACAAAAAGGGTACTGTTTATAATGTGACGTAATTAGTTGCAAAATTTATATCGTCGTGTGGTGATAGTAATTTAGGTTTACGTCTTTTTCTCGTGTAAGAGATTTTATTATCGCTACTAATGTGTATATATACGTGACTATTAGTCGTACTAGGTTAGTACGTGTGTATTACACGTATTGAATAAATAATATATTTAATAATTAATATTAAAAAACTATGTATTATAAGATAATGCTTGAAGATAAAATATGATTATAATTATGTAAAAATAACTCTTTTAAGTAAATAAACAATTATGTATTTTTCTTAAACTTTTGTTTTAGAAAAAATTGTGATTTTTAAATATTTTGTTTTAAGAAAAATGATAAAAGTTCATTGTATTTTGTATTTTATAGAATTTTTGTATTAAAAAGTGTGTTTTTAATAAAAAATAGGTTTTTAATTTATTAAATTGTACATTTTTAATTTGAATATGGTACGGGTAATATTATTAGTATTCAATATTATTATTAACAATATAGAGAAATGAGAAAGTAAGTATAATGAGTCTTACAATTGTTTCACGCTTATTTTAGTTTTGTTATAGATAGATGGATAGGCTAAAAACCATTAATTAAACGTATTATACTTAGTATAAACATGAATAGTTACAGTATAATATTTAATATAAAATATAATTAAAGTTATATATACGTAATAGTTCAAAAAATAAAACAATTATACTAATTTTAACTCTCTTATCTAAATAATTTTATTTTTAAACATTCGTTTTAAGATTTTTTTTTAAATATTTTTTTTAAAAATTTTGTTTATTAAAAACGTTGGTTTGTAATGATTCTGATTTTTTTAATAAGACAGTTTTTAAAAAAATTTCACATGTTTATAACTTTTTTAAAAAACAAAACGAAAGGTTTAGTGTGTTACAAAATTTCATATTATATAAGATTTTAGATTTTTATTATTTAAATTTTAATTAAAAGATGTGATTTCTAATTTTCTTAATAAAATTTATTTTTAAAAAAGATAGTTTGATTTTGAAAAAAAATTAGGTAAGAGAGAGAAATATAACAATTAATAAAATTCATTTTTAATAAAATAAAGAAATTTGTATGAGTATTTAAATTACTATAATACATTTTTTGAGGGAAAATTGATGTGTGTGTGTAGAAGAAAGACAAGTGGCAAAAAATGGGATAAGAAAATGACAAGTGACAAAAAAACACTTTATTTTATTAGATGTTATAGATATTTATGTATGTATTTTTAATTATAGTTAATTAAAAGTCCGAGGCTATCATAACACGAAATGTTTTTTCTCTGCACGTCCTACATAGCAATGAGATGGCGCCTCATTTGCTGGGCAAATGAAGAGTATCCATTGGAGTTGGTCTAGTGTATTGTGGGGCAAATGTAACTTTGAACAAAGAAGCAATGTTTTTTAAAACAATCAAGCATATAGCACTTGTACATATGCATTTATAACTTGTAAAAGAGGTAATGATGTGATAATGTGTGAATTGGTATGGGTGTTGTAATATTGGAGTAAAACTAATACGCATAAGATTGTGCTTGTTTGTGGGAAGATGAGTTGTTACTGTTATGACTAGTCTAAGAAATATCGATAATATTTTTGATCATGTATTGCAGATCACTCATTCTGATCGCGTATTGGTATTGGTAATGACATAGTGGTCTTTTGTTATAAAGGTGTGAATTGGATTGATAACCTCTCGTGTTTTTAGACTCGAAACAGATCGGTCGGACTGAGATTCGGAGGTTGGACCGGTCTGATCCACCTTGAATCGTTTTGTATTCAAAGAACCCGCGTGATTCGGTGGTCGGATCGGGAACCGAAAATCAGATGGACATGATTTTTTAAAATTTTTAAATATTTTTTTTTGGATCTTGATGAATTTAACAAGTGGTTCGGACTATGAATTCAAATGTTTGACATATAATTATTGTTGAGTTTTATATACGATTATAAACTACCATATAAAATATCTATAAAATTATATATATATATATATATACACACACACACACACACACATAATTATGACGTTATTCGGGTCATAAATCCGATTGGATTGGTCTCACCAGTCGACCAGTAAGGTGTGAATTCACTGTCCGGTCCGGTTCTAAAAAACACTAATAATATCCTCATTTAAATAAATGTAAGTTCAAAAATCATATATGAAGAGAGATCGTGTTGTCTGTTGAGAGAGTCCATCTGCAGTACTTCTGATAGGAAGCTACTCTAAATAATAGCAGTGGTTCTTCATATTAGAAGATCAAATTGCTCATGGTTGATAGGTTGGTCCGTAATGTTTGGATCAAATACTCATTCAAGTGGATTTGCTTTTATGAATTATGGCCTCATAATTAGACATCTCAAAGTTTATAATACGTGTTAGCATATAATTACATTTCGGCCACATACTATTTTTTTTACATAGAGGTTAGTAGCTATAATTTTGTGTTTTTGGGGACTTATTATAAGTCTATGTTCAAACATTGCTAGTGACTTGTTATCTCAAATAGTCAAATTCCACTAATTGCAACTATTACATTATATTTGATGACGATATGCTCAACCTCAAACACTTGTCTCACGTTATCAACTGCAAAATACATCACATGTATGCAATCCAATCAACTTACCTTTTGTAATTGATATGTTCTTTTTCAACAGTATCGTGAACATGTCGATGGATGCTTTCCTATCAAATAAAAAGTAACTTGGTTGCCATCCTTTTTTGGAAAAAGTAAGAACATGAGAGAAAAAGATATAACATAATGAATCTACTACATGTACCATTAAATAAGTTAGTCAGCTTGTTGCTACCAAGGTTGTGGTTACAATACTTTTGGGGGATGCATGTTACACAAATGAGATATGGTCTCAAAGTGAGTATAATGAGATACACTTGGTAAAAATTGGACTTAGGTGGGATTCGAGCATAAATGTCGAACATAATTCATACACAGAATATATGCTAAAATGATATGACACTTGAAAAGATGGTAGATCTCAAAGAATGTTTTTGAATGTACTCAGGGCTTATTCTAACGTTAAAGTAATTTACCAAGTTTGTTGGTCAATGGTTCATGGCTTTATCCTAGAAAAACTCATTTCATCTTTTTTTTTTTGAACGACAAATTTATCCTACTCCTACTCTTAAATCACACAAAGTTACACCATCCCTGGGTTTGAACCGAGGACATCCTCTCTAAGTGGCAAAGCCTCTACCAAGTAGGCTAATCTCACATTGATAAAAACTCATTTCATATGTTGGGTTCTTCTTGGTATTTAAGTATCTTTGTTTCAAAAAGGATCTTGAGCATTTAATGCCATTAAATGCTTTCAAGTCAACTTTTCCCGACTTTTATATTCACTGGATTGCATTGACCGAGTACTTTTAGGCTTCCTTTTGGGTCTTATTATGTTCCGGCCTTAATGTCTAAGGCCCGTTATGTGGGCTAGTTTTAGTTGTTCTCTGGCTAAAGATCGTGCTTCTTACTTTACATCCGTTCCAGCAAGCCCGACCTTTAGTTTCTCATATATTGCTTCTCGGCTTTTCGGTTCTTCGTTTATTTTCTCTGGGCTATATCCATCAGCTCTTGATAATTATTTCTTGTCTTCTCTATCAAAGTTTTTGTCTTGCAAAATATATGAATTCCAACGAAGTTATTCTCAACTCAACATTATAACTAATAACAAAACACAACTGGATGTACAGTAACGCACATCATTGATGCTCATGGTATCAGATGTTGATGCTTGGTTCTCAAATGACAACTAGGTGACTCAAGCTGGTGTTTCCATTAGCCAACCATACAACCCCATCAACCAACCGTTCAATCCCATCAAGCAAGCAACTTCCCTCCCTAGCACTACTCTGGCGATTTTTTCTCCCCTTGATAGTACAATCAAAATGCTTTACTCTCCCCATCTCTCCTTCTCTCTCTGCTATGTCTCTCTCTACTATATCTCTCACCATCGTCTTACAACCCTGCCACAACCATCTACCACTTAACCTTGTAAATATAACCTAACAGATTGATGAATCATGGGTTAGAGTGGTGGTGAGTTTTCAGATCCATGAAATGGGTTTTAAAGTTCTTAGAAATAGTGTTTCAGAAGAACATCAGAGGAGATGGAAGAGCTTTCGAGTTGAGAGCGGGTGGTGGAAGAGGGGGTCGCTGGCAGAACGGAAGCATCCAACCCATTTCTAATTCATGAAGATTTTTTTTTGGGTTTTTTTGGTAATCGATTATAATTTTTGAAGGGTATTATAGCAGTTTGAAGCGTAAAAGTGTAATATGCTTTTAGTCTTTTTAGATTTGAGGAATGGATAAGAGATTAGTAGAAAAAAGCATAATGCAAAAAAGAGCGGGGGTTTGATTTACACTTTTTAAAGTTTTTTAAACCGATAGGTGAGTGTAATAAATTAACATCTATTATTCGAAATATGATCGTACATTTGTCGTTAAAAAATAAGGTGTTGTTTGTTTTTTCTTGAGCAAAATTTTTGCAGTCTGCGGACAATATCTGCAGACATCTACAGGAGAAGAGGTAGACCAAACCACTGCACACTGCTAAATCAACTGGTGGTGGTATACGGTGGTGCTGGATGGTGGTGGTAATGAGGATGGTGGTGGAGGCAGACAGTGGGCGGCGGACAATGGTGGTGGCAGACGGTGTTAATGGCAGACGGTGGTGGTGGTTGATGGTGGTGGTGGACATGGGTGGTGGTGGGTGATGGTGTTTTAATCCTCTGCAAAATTTATAAGACTTTAGAAGTGGTTGTGTCAAGTCTACACCAGACCTCGCCGTAGAACTTTTTTAATGAAAAGACAAACACTCTACAGACCTCAATGTCTGCCAATGGTTTGCGCGGCGCAGACAAAAGAGGTCAGGAAGAGTTTTTTTAAAAAAACAAACACCCCCTAAGACTAATGATATGGATTTTGGCAAAACAAAGAATTAATAAGAAGCATGGAAAAAAAATCAGATTTGGGCAATTCGGCCTTCTAAGTTTTTAGAAGTTCGATAAATATTTCCTTTTGTGATTAAACATCTGGATTAAAATCGTATTTTTAACATCATATGTATATGTGATTTCATTAATTTGGCTTTTACTTAGAAATTTTTAATTTGAATTTAAAAGGGTTAAATAAGTTATCTAACGTTAAAAGCATAAGCGTAATCATCTAAAGAATATTAAAAGTGAAAAAAATAAAACGGTGTTAAAAGACTTGTTTTGTGAATCCGTATTTAACTCTTTAAAATAAAAAGTTATATAATATTTTAGATATAATGTTGTGACGTCGTTATTTATTATAGAAGTTTCTTTATAATTTTGATTTGAAACCGACTCGGTTTCATTTTATTTTTTACATGTTTGGTTTCTAAACTTTTAAGTTAGTTTTGGTTTTTTATAATTAATTTTGTTTAGGGTTCTAAAAAATCATGATCATTTGTTTTTAGAATTAACATTTGCCTTCTTAACAATGATGTATTATTCTTTTAAATTTCAATCATACCCTTTTGATGTGTTTATTTTTATCTATTTGAATGTGGTAAACATTATTTCAAACTACCTGCAGCGGAGTGCGGGGAATTTTTGCTAGTTAAACTACAATGTGCAACTTTTTAATGCCTATTCAACCTAATGTTTTTTGAAGGATACAAAATAGTGGAATCATAAGGCATGATAAGATGTTTGTGACGAGGATGATGGAACACCATTTTTAATTTAACAATCGTATGTTGATATTGTTGGTGTGTAGTCAAAGTTGTAGGGTGTCAAAGATTAAGGCAATCATTGTTAATCGGCGTTATTTTTATAGTGAGGTAATTAGGTGTTTTCGACGATGAAGAGATAAATATCATTTCACCTCACAATTAACGGATAGTCAATTAATCATATTGTTGATATACGTTATAATTGTGTAATCAAGGTTGTACAATAAGATGATTAGATATCGTCGTACTCAAGTTTGTGTAGTCAATATTTGCCAATTAATCATATTGTTATTGTTAATCATTTTGGTTCAATAATAATTGGTATATTCGTTATGTATTTTTGTGACCATTTTTGCGTTGTCTTTTAAGAAAAGATGAAGTGATGGAGGAAAAGGAGGCTCTAAAAGGAAGTTTAGATAAAAAGGAATGGAGCTTTAAATTGGAAAGATCATAAGCAAGTGTTTAAGTTTTTATTTGTAGCGCTATAATTGTACGACAAAAGGTATATAAGGTTAGGATTATCACAAAATCAATTTTTTACCTTATGAATAAAAAACCATCGATTTATGTAAACGTAAATTAAGTCTGCTGATACTTGAGCTGTTTTGCATATACGTAAATTTTTTTTTGTAAATCAGACATGAATTATAATAAATGGAAAATAATTAAATATAACTAACCTTAATTTACATTTATACAGATTAAAACTTCACATTTTATGTTAATCAATATTTCTTTGTATCTGTAATTAAAGCAGGTGCTGCAATGATCTTAACCCAACTCACATGTCAAATGCCTAAAAACACTTGTCGCAATGCAATGGTTTTTATATTCATAAGAACATTCTTTAAAAACTTATTATTTTAAGAATACTATTTCGGTAATTGAATATTTTAAAAATAACCGTTCTAGAACATGTTGTTATACATAACGGTTTCGTATTTTTATCAAATTCGAAGGTTAGAGTTGTTTAAAATGTTTGGCTTGGTAACTATTTTGTCAACAATCTAGCTATTTTTGTCGTCAATATAAACATAAGATTTTTAAGGGTAAATTCCATAAGTATTAATGTAAGTTATTTTGATTTATAATATGCTTTTACCTATTATTTAATCGGTAACATGGGTGTAACGTGTTATTTGATCGGTAACATTGTTGTATGCTAGCTAGTGGTGTACAAATCGGTTTTTTTAGAAACTGTTTTGATCAACATTGGTCAAAACTGGTTTGGCTTCAAACTGGTTCGAGTTCCAAACCGGTTTTAGGTTTGGGAATTCCGCCCCTTTAAAAACCGATTTGGGTCGGTTTGGAAACCGGTTCAGAGTTTTTTTTATAATCATTACAAAGTAACTAAAAATATAAACTATGAAATCATAAAATTAAAATTATGAGAGATGATAAATTATATACACAATTAATTGTTTTTATAATCACAAGACACATTTATATATTTTTATCTGTAAAAGATATTTATGATTTATAAAAATTAAAACATAAAAACATTACAAAATACTTAAAATTAAATTCATTCAGTAACTTAATTTTTAAAAATCAAAATGAAAGACATAAAATATAAACGATATTGTTAGAAAACCGGTTTGGGAACCGAGTTGAAGACCGGTTTGAGATCCAGAATATAAGAAATCGATGGGAAACTGGCGGTGCGGGTCGGTTTGGGACCGGTTTGGGTCAAACCGGTTTTTTTAAAACTGGTTCCGGTTTTATTGGCCGAACCGGTTTCGAAACCGGTTTTTTTTCCATCTCTATTCTATGCATTAATATTGTTTTGGTATCTTAATGTTGACAGGAAGATTATTTTTTATTATTATTGTTATTAAGGTTCAAATCTTCATGCAGCTATTCATGTACCATTGTGTATTTATTAGCGACTTGATTACACATAAAGTCAAAATAGTTTGATTAAAATAATATATTCTTAATTTTGAGAAGTAACAAGTTTTGGAGTATTTACTATTTAGTTGTCAATTTGTATATCTATGTTTGGGGTCTAAACTAACTTTAAAAAAAATCTGTTATGTTGTGTAACCAAACTTTGTGTAGTTTCTTTTTGTTTTAGTTCTTTTCTTAATCTAGAACATTTGATTAGTCATTAAGTATCATTTCGTAAGTTCCGCTGGTGATTAGTCGTTAAATGTCTATAAACTATACCCATGCTTATTTTCCCATGGATGTTCACCCATGGATTATCAATTAGTGAAACTAAAGCCGAAACAAAATCTATCATAAGTTCATGACATGTAGAAAACCACTAACGAATGAAAAACGAGCCCAACCGTTTCAACACGTGGCTCAACTTTTAAGATATTACAAAAACTGATAACACATGTATAACCAAACACACAATTGGAACATAAACATTAAAAATTCTTTTACTCAAAGCCAAATAATAGTACGAACGAACATTAATCATACCATACTAACCATAACTAAGCCATAAAAAACTCTTACAACATATATAAATGCCGAGATCTGTATTTCTCCTTTTTAGTATTTTGTTATTTACGGAATATAGATTTGAATCTTCATGTTGAATTTACAGTGACCATAAATACCACAAATGAAGTTGTTAAGACCCTTCTCAAGTATAATTTGGTCTTTTCCACTTGTGTACACCTTTGCATCATTTGGGATTATGCTACATTGATCATATCCATCCTTGTTCACTACCACCACATTATGTAGTGGTGTTAGGTAGTTAAACACTGTTCACATATCACATTAAAGATAATAATCAATTAATAATCAGATGTTGTTCTTATTAATATATTATTGTTAAATAAAAACTTGAAATCAACTCATATTTGTAAATATATAACTATGTAGGCAAATAAATGATGATAGGATGTTGAAAGAATACCAAGTACGTCACCCGCATTGAATTTTTTGTCTCTTTCCCAGCCAGAGACGCCATACGACCAGCCATTGCTATCGCCTACAACATAAGTATCTGCGCGAGCTACCTCGCATTGAAATGCCACCGCTAGTAGATAGATCACCACCATTGCCGCCGCTGCACTAACTCTTCCCTGAGCCATGGACCTATTTAGTGACTTAGTGACTTTTGTCTACTTTTTTGTTGGATGTTTTGATGAATATGGACCTATTTATAGAAAAAATGAATCACTCTTTAGCGATTTTGAAATTTTCATACAAGTTAGACTTTCCAAAGTTTCATTTAAGAAACAGTTTCTAAAAGAATATTATGTTTTAAATCATAAAATTAACATTTTTTAATATAGTTCTTATTTCTGTAACCATATTGCATCATATCTTTTTGGAGCTGCCCACTAACTATTAATAACATCAAAAAATCACCAATTAACCTTTGCCCAGCTGGTTAATATGAGGGGCTGTTTGGCAGCCTCTTAATCAGCCTCTTAATGGTTCAGATGTCTGAATGGTTCAGCACTTAATGGTTCAGACTGTTTGTTTCGCGAGCACATGTCTGAATGGTTAAGAGATTTACCTTTGAATGGTTAAGCATTATATTGATGCTGAATGGTTAAGAGGTCTAATGCTGAATGGTTAAGACATATTATCTGAATTGGTCAGACATTTGTTTTTGAATAGTTAAATTATATACTAGCTCTTAATGGTTCAGACCTCTTAATGATTCAGCACTTAATGATTCAGACCTCTTATTGGTTCAGCACTTAATCATTCAGATGTTGCCAAACAGCCCCTGAGTAGATTATGAGTTCAAGTCTCACATTATACAAAAATGCTCAGAGCTGAACCAATGGATTTTTACAGTTATAAGTTTTCTTCTGAGAGAATGCAGTTCTAATTGAAAAACAGAAATGTGGCCTTGTTAAAATACTTATCTTTTGAAGCAGTGTCGATATTTTCCGTTCAAAAGATAAAAAAAACCAAGGAATAGGCTTTAATATTGCATTTAATGTTATATTAAATATTAAATGTATCACTTTACAATCTTTTCTTTTAATCTACCGGCATATATCTCTTTTGGATTTACATAATAGGTAATCTTATATCTATACTATTGTATAAAATAAAATCTTGGAACACATGTGTAATTCTATATCCTTTTCATTTGAAACCTTGGCACAAATTTAAGCTATGACTCTCTTATAGAGATCGAAAGGAACAAGATGATTTTGATTCTTGTTTTTAACAGTTTTGGGATGGAAACGAAATATGCTTTTGGTCCTCCGCGAAAAGCACCTTCCTTTTTGAACCCGTTCTTAAAGATATAGACTATAAAGTAGAAATCAGAAAATTGGATTTTAGAGTTTGAAGAGTTTTTAAAAAATAAGAAAAGAAGCAAAATCATTTTTATTTGTAAAACAAATAATAAAAAAACTTTTAAAAGGAAAGAATATTCCATTTATATCGAGAGAAATATCTGAATCAAATGAAACTAAAATAGAAAAAAAATCTACAATCAACAATTAGATAATTCAGGAATCACTTAGACAAAATAGATCTATAGGTTTGACAAATTCTTCGTAGGCTAAAGAAGAAATTAAACACAGAATTAATAAAATAATTAAAACACACAATACAAATTCCGAACCATCAGATACAAGAGTTTTATACAATTATTTCTATTTTACCTCTCGTTTAATAAACTACTTCTAGTTAATACATTAATTAATATATATTATTGAATAATATAAGAATACTTAACTATATCATTACTAAAAACTTTTAATAATGTATATATTTATATATTGAACGACAAATATACGACCATGCTTCAAAGATAGGTGTTATCTTAATCGGGCCCACCTATTCGTTTCCTAGCCGGGACAGCACCCCCAAGCCCCTCAGGAGGAAACTCGTTTGTGAGAAAATATTCTGTCTCAACTCTTAGCATTTTTACTCAAAGTGAGACTTGAACCCATGACCTCCCATTATTTACATTATATATTATACTTTTATAATACTTTGATAAGAATACTTAACTATAATCACTAAATACTTTATAATAATAATAATGATAATAATAATAATAATAATAATAATAATAATAATAATAATAATAATAATAATAATAATAATAATAATAATAATAATAATAATAATAATAATAATAATAAAATAAAATAATAATAATAAAAAAATAATTATAATAATAAAATTTATAAATAAGTATTATTTTATTTTGATACTTAATTATATAATTACTAAATACTTATATAATAATAATGAAAATAATAATCTATATCTATACTATATATATATATCTATAATATTATATAAAATATTTGATAAGTATAGAGTTGTATTTTTACTCAAAATTTAAGAAATATAATATAATTTTTTAAACATACGATACAAGTACTATATACTATAGTTTTTAATTGCTCATATTTATTATATTTCTTCCAATTAATATATTATTTAATATATATTTATTTTTTAAATATTATATTTTTATAATATTTTAATTAATATTAAAATATATACATTTATTATTTATATTTTTTAACTTAATACTATTGGTTAGAAAATGATATTTCATATTTTTAAATAGAATAAATGTTTTGTTTCAAACAAATAATTAAAAAAATGTTATTTTTAAAACTTTCTTATTATAACTCCTAATTTTAATTATTTTTTGTTTACAAAAATTTAACCTTTCAAAATATTTTAAAATATTTAAATTTTAAAAAAAAAGTTTGATGTTTTAAAAACAAATTTATTTTGTACAAATTTGTTTCTTCATTAAAAATATTAATAAAAAGATCGTTTTCTTAATTTATTAAAAAACTAATTTAATCTCAAAAATTAAATTATATAACTAATAATTAATGTTAGTATTTAATAGGAGATAGAAGGAAGAATAATTTGGTAAGAAGGAATGTGATTTTGCCAAGTGTTCCTCTAGTTTTTTTTATCGGAAAATGTGTGACCTTACTTCGGATGATAGATGTTATCTTAATCGGGCTCATCTTTCCGTTTCCTAGCCCCGACCGCACCCCCAACCACCCTCAGGAAGAAACCTATTGCTGAGAACCCCCCCCCCCCCCCCCCCCCGGCTCAACTCTGAGAATTTTAATCAGAGTAAGATTTGAACCACTAACTCCCAGTATTTACATATTATGGGTATCTCAACTTAACCAGTTGAGCTAATGATCATTGATACGTTTTTCTCTAGTTACCTTATATTAGAGCAGTAAGATTCTCTATATAACTCCTACATCTTAGAGCATTCAAAGTAGGTTTTATATTTTATTGTGAGTGTATTCTATATATTATATGAAATGGTTATAAGTGCAGAATAGAGATTTGATACTGTTTGTCTGTATATTTGGTAATACATTGTTCACCTCAATAAATTTTGTAATAGTCTTTGAAAGTGATTGTGAGTGGAATATAGAGAAAAGGTAATGATATATAAATGTATTAAAATTATCTAAATAAAAATAAAATAAAAATTAATTGTGATTATTAATGTCATTATAAAAGTAAAGATGAGAAACCTGATGCGAATGATGTTAGGATATTCACAATGACTTTCTAATCATTACACCCCTATAATTTAACTAAAACTTGTATCATTATATTTTAAAAATAACTCATTCCTTACATATATCCCCCATATAATTTAATAACACTTGTTTATTCATTTCTGATTATGATTTCTTTTTCTTCTATTCACAACACTCACAATATAATATATAAAATAACTATGGGGATTTAGTAGTATGTCACTAAATTTGGATTTACTTTAGTTTTCCATAAAAATTTAAAACGTGATCGGGGATGAGGAATATAATGTCAGAGTCAAAATAGAGATTTACATATATATTTCTATAATTTAGGACAGAGATGGGCCGAGGAAGCCTTTGTGAATATATGCTCTTAAAATATTGAGGTTTTTTTTATATTTATGAATGTGTTCTTTATATTTATTATCTATAATTTATAATACTTATGTAAGAATGAAATAAGGACTATTGTCACTTTAGCCACAATTTAATTCACGTAGACATTTAATTCATTTGTAAATTTTTCTATAATTGTAAAATTATACTCTATGCATGATATACAAATAGCCTATGCATATAAGCATTTATTAATGAGTTAATCAATTTTATTAATATTATGTACTTATTGTTCATTAATATTGACAACAATGAATTAATTATAAATTATTATTTAAGTACTATTTATATAAATATATTAATCTAGATTATATAAATTATCATTTAAAGTATGTAACACTTCGAATTCTTAAAATAAAATTTACTACCAAGATGATAATAGTACTAATAATGGGTTAATAACATGTTGATTAAAGCAATATTTAGTTGTTAAGATGAAAGTTATTTGAATAACCCTAAGTCCCTTAAGCCCATATCAACCACAACCTCAAACGAGGTTCTTTCACCCTCCGAACGACCATTACGACTATGGTCGGGGATCCGGGAGCCCGCTCCGGCCTGGATGATGACCATAAAAGCTACAATATCACTTGCTACACTCCTTTTCTTCTCCAATTCAAGCTCGCCAATTGGTTGCTCCCGGTGAGGTTTTTGACAATGTGTAGTGGTGGAGATTGTGCTTATGGCCTCTAATGATAATGGTAAGTTCAAGAACCTAGCAGAGGCATCAACAAGCATTGTGTGAGCCACAATCATGGTGGTCAATATTGGTATGATGGCCACTGTGTGGAGTCGTAACCATTCTCGAATCTAAGCTTGATGATTTCTAGCGACCTTCTAGACTGAAATCAGGTAGGTGAGAGTGGTGATGGTGTCTCGGTAGTGAAGGTGGTTAAAGGATGATGATGGTGATGTTGCATGGATGATGATGATGTTTGGATGATGATAACGATATTAGAACTATGATGATGATGCTTAAATGGTGATGATGATGATGATGGTTCTTGAGCAGTAGTAATGTTCATGATATAGTTGCAACATGATAAAGATGATGTTTGAACGAATATGGTAATGGTATCTTGGTAGTACAGAGGGTTGTATCATGATGAAGATGATCTTTAAATAGTAATGGTGTTGGTATCAACTATGGTAATACTTTTATGCCGATGATGATGTTGAATTATATTGTTATGATGTTAATCTTCATGAGTATGGGAAATGGTTCTATGGTGGTAATGTTTGTATGGTGATGAAGATGATTCATGATGAAGATTAAGTTAAAACATGGAGTTAAGGAGATAGTAACTTGATGATGAGGATGGTATCGTTAGGATGGGATGATTATGAGAAGTGTACCGTGACGGGGCAATGATGATAACAGATTTTATGACAATGCTTATGAGGGTTCATGACATGATGATAGCTTTTGGGTGGTGATGGATGTACAATAATGGTGAAATGACTAATCTAATCTAATCTAATAAAACAAAATCTCTATGTGCAACATGATTAATTTCTATCATGTCCACGTCATCGTCACCTAGACACCAACTAGGATTATCCATGTGTCACCGCCACAATAAATTCAAATTTTGGTAAAAATCTTGACTTAAAAAAATTTTCCTTAATAACTCTCATTGAATACCATACTAATGAAGATAATTTCTTTATATGGGGTTATAGATAATTTCTTCATCTATCACCGCATATAAAATGCACACTTGACATCAATTTGGTAGACCTTGAAATCCTTTGATGCAGCAAAAGCAAAGAATATCCTTACAACTTCAAGTCTTGCTACAGGTGCAAAGACATCTGTGTAGTCAATCACTTCCTCTTGAGTGTACACTTAGACTACTAGTCTTGCATTGTTCTTCATGACAAGCCCTCTATCATCTTTCTTGTTCCTAAAAACCCACTTGGTACCTATTAACATCTTCCCATAAGTAAGAGGACATAGGTTCCAAACACCTTGTCTTTTGAATTGAAGCAGTTCCTCCTGCATTGCTTCAACCCAACTTCCATCTTTCAAAGCCTCATCAACTTTTTTTTGGCTCAATCTGGGACAAGAAGCAAGAGTGCAGACAAATATTTTCATCATAGGTTTTTCCTCTTGTTCTCACCCTATTCTCAACATCTCCAATGATGTTTGTGGTAGGATGTGACTTGTGGATTCTCAGTTGAGGAATCATAGTAAGTTGCTTTGATAGATCTAAATTAGAGAAATTTAGATCTGGTGATTGAGTATCACCTACCATATTAGCACACTTATCAAGAGTGACTTGATCTAGAGAGTGTGTGACATCATTGATGTTATCTTTAGTGGAGAGGTTATCATCATCAAGGTATTCTTAATCACTTTCACCATCTCCATCTTCCCCTACATTGAAAATCTTATCATTTGAGTTTTATACCTTATTGCTGGAATTTGTAGACACCTCAGATGTATCAGCTGAAGAGTTTGTCATGATTGTGCTGATAGGATTTCCACATGCAGTGCTTGTTACCACCTGAACTGAAGGGATTCTATAATTTGGTCTTCTCAGCTCAAATCTTGGATCAGGATCTCTTGCAGATGTATTACTTGTTGTTCCTAAAACATCTTCACAAGATTTGTTAAAATAGTTGGTAACTAAATCAAGATCAAATAGTCAATTAGGACCAGAACCCTTCATAATTGGAGTGTGTTCATTGAAAGTCACATTGGCTAACTCCTCAACTACTCTGGTTTTGGGATTGTATACTCTATAAGCATTAGCTTGGTAAGAGTATACAATAAAGTGTCCATCATCTGCTTTCTCAGCAAATTTGGCTATGTGATCTTTGGTATTCAAGATGGTGCATGGACAACCAAATGACCTGAGGAAACCAATGAAATGTCTTATTTTGTGCCCCAGTCCATAAGGTGTCTTACCATGAGTTTTGACTACTAAAACTCTATTCTGCACATAGCAGGCAGTGTTGACTGCCTCTGCCCAGAAGGTGATGGGTAGTTTAGAGTTAAAGAGCATGGTTCTTGCAGTCTCAATAAGTATCCTATTTCTCCTTTCAGCAACACTATTTTGTTGAGAAGTTCTAGGAGCACTATATTGTCTTGTAATACCCTTTTCATCACAAAATATATCAAGGAATTGGTTCTTGAATTCAGTTCCTTGATCACATCTTATGATCTTAACCTTGTGATCACATTGATTCTTAATTTTCAGAATGAAAGACTTCAAGATTTCAGGGTCTCATCCTTACTTCTAAGAAAGAAGACCCAAGTATATCTTGTGAAATCATCTCTAATCACAAGGAAGTATGAAGTTCTTTCTAAACTCATTACATTTATGAGGCCAAAGAGATCCATGTGTAATAAGTGAAGCGGAGTAGTGATAGAGTTCTTTTCTTTTGGCTTGTGTGACACTTTGTGTTGCTTTCCTTTCAGCCATGCAACACAATGGTCATCATTTGTATACTCTTTATTTGGCATTTTGGTTACAAAATCTTTCTTAATCAGATTATTCATGTTCTTAAAGTTTACATGGCATATTATTTTATGTCAAAGGAAAGACTCATCATTATTGACTTTAGAAAGAAAGCAAGAACTTCTCCTGAAGGTGAGGTTTCTTGTAGATCCATCTTGTACATGTTCCCTTTCTTGGAGGCTCTAAGTAGGATATGCTCTTGAGGAATGATCACCCCAGGCTTGAGAACAATATACTCATGCTCAGTAAAGAGCATGTTATATCTCTAGTCACAAAATTGAGATACACTTAAAAGATTGTACTCAAACTCTTTGACAAAGTTTAGCTTTTTAATGCTAAGCTTACCATTTGTGACCTTGCCCCTACCAGTGATGTAACCACCTGACTCTACTCTAAAAGCAATTGGCCCTCCATCAATTTTCTCAAAATCTTAAAGCAAAGAGCCATTTTCTGTCATGTGCCTGGAACAACCAATGTCAATTATCCATACATTTCTCTTGGTCTTTAGTTGTTCCTACACATAAAAAGAGATGGTTAGTTACATTTGAAAACTCAAGCCTTGCTGGTATTGGGCTCATCAAGATGAACTGAAGATAGGTCAACAAATTGATCCTATACACAAGCTTAGATGATCCTTGGTTGTTGTTGATGAAGAAACTTCAGTCACATGGCCTTCCTTCATCTTCCACACCATCTTTGGAACAATAGACTTGGCTTTTAAAACTTTGGAAGTTTTCATGACTTCGAAAGTTTGGATATTGAACCTTGGGAAGCTTTTGCATCCATTGCAATAGACTTCAGTGCTTAAGAATCATTCTTTTCTTCCAAGACAAAACTTGCTTCCGAAAACATTTTTCCACTTATCTTCTTTTTGTTCATCTTGGAGCTTTCGAAGGAATATGATTTTTCTTCCGAAGTTGTTTTCTCTTTCTTCTCAGAAGTATTCTTGTTGTTCATGTGGATGGTACTCTTAGGATTTTAGATGCAATCCTTAGCATAATGAGTTGTACCATCACATATGATCCATTCAATAGGCTTCCTTCTGAAAGTCTTGTTCTGAGTAGAAGGTTGATCTTGATCTCTTTCCGGCTCCTTCCAGCATAAGGGTGAAGCTTTCCTTTGGAGTTGGATGGTTAAACCTGTGTAGCAGTGGTGTACATCTGTTCAACCTTCTTTTCTTGACAAGGATGGCTTGGACTTGAACTAAGACCCCTGGTACTAGAGTCCTTTGTTAAGTCCTCAGTCTTTCTCACCTCAAACCCAACAAAGATAAAGACTTGTTTTTGCCTGGGGTTGAAGATGGGTTTGGCATTTGGAATGGGCTTCTTTGAGTGTAGCTCTCCCTTGGTGTCTCCTTGAAGGTGATGGAAGGACCCTTTTGTGAGTTGTCAGGGTAGCAGATGAGATGATGCTATGGTTCTCTGCTATCCATTTCAACCACATGAAGGGCTAGCTCTTCTGGGTGCTGGATGAGCTTTGACATGGATTTTGCATGTTCATCTCCATCTGGTAACCGCTCAGGATACCATACAGCTTAGTGAGAGTGAGGGTAGAGAGGTTTCAGTTCTCTTAATGGCCACATAGTAGTGTGTCCATTCTTTTGGAAGAGAGAACATAAACTTTCTCACTATGTCCCTATTCTCAAGTTTCACTCTAACATCCACCAGAGTATCTACAATCTTAACATACCTGAAGTATTGTTGATTTATAATTTCATCTGTCTTAAAGGTGAAGTTTTCAAATTGATGCTACATGATATCCTTATTGTTTTCCTTAGCTTTATCCGACCCTTCATAAATCAGCTTCAGTGCATCCCAGAGTTCTTTAGAAGTCTTGCACTTCTTGAAGCCTCTGTAAATAGAATTGGGAATAGCAGTTTGAAAAGTGGTCATGGCCTTCTGATCTATGTCAATCTTCTTCCAATCTTTCTCAGAATAGTCAGCCACGTCCTTTTGTATCATCCTACCTCCAATAGTTGCTGAAGTATTGATTGGGATATGAGGTCCTGAGACTACAGATCTACACATCATGTTGTCTTGTGACTTGATAAAACCTTCCATCCTTATACACCAAGTATCAAAGTCATCAGGATTAATCACAAAACACATAAAATATACATTACACGTAATCACGTTATCAAGTAAAATTTATAATAATACTATCCACAAACCACATAACCATGAAATAATAATCAATATTATTAATTAGATTATTATTGTTTATCATAGATCATTGTTATTAAGTCACCAACGTTCAACGGCAACTAGTGTGTGCTCACGACACGTGTATGCAAGACCTAACAGAACTAACGAAGTTTGGTAATGGAAAATTACCGGATGTCACATTATCCTCATGTTGAAAGAATTTTCGTCCCAAAAATTGTGTTACATGGTTGTATTACATCCCTGGTTTCCTGCATTGGCATAACAAAATCAAGTGAGTTGTCACATCATCCCCATGTTGAAAGAAATATCATCCCGAAATTTAGTCAGTATCTTCCCTGGCTGTCGTTGTCGTTTCGAACAAGTGAGGATATTTAAACTTCATCTGATCCTGGCGTTCCCACGTGAATTCCGGTCCACGTCTTGCGTTCCAATGAACTTTGACTATAGGTGTCTTACTTTGCTTAAGAGTCATGACCTCACGATCCATTACCTCAATCGGCTCTTCAACAAAGCGTAATTGATCATCTACTTGTACTTTCTTGAGTGGTACAACTAGTGTCTCGTTAGATAAACATTTCTTCAGATTTGAGACGTGAAATACATTGTGCACACCACTTAGTGAATCAGGCAGGTGTAACATCCTGTAATTTTCGGTCTTTATTTATTTACATTATTACGCGGCCTCATTAGTAAAGGTTTAAAAATAACAATAATAATGATAATAATAACGACAATAATAAATATAATAATAAAATAATAATAATAATAAATAATAATAATAGTAATAATAATAATAATAATAATAATAATAATAATAATAATAATAATAATTACAATAGTGCTAATAATAATAATAACAATAATAATAATAATTAGTGAAAAACCTTTAAAACAAAGTTCAAGGGGTGTTTCTGCCAAATTTCAAACTTAAAACTAATATAAATCTTTTTTATCAACACCTAAACTTCAGGGGGGAGAAATGTAAATTTCTCTCTTTTACCGGCGGCTTCGGCCGGAGCTCCGGTCGAGCTCCGGCGAAGCTTCAAATCTTCGTTTTTGATTACAATTGATCAATTAAACCGCCCCAACCCCCTCGACCCAGTGTTTCGAACCTGAACCTAGCTCAAATTAAGATTTATCGCGCGTGAAAACTTTCCAAACCGAACCACACTCGATCGATGGAAACCTTGAAATCGAATCCTGCCAAATTCGAAGCTTTCAATCAAATTAATTACTCCCAAAACTAAAAACGCGGCTTTACCAATCAATTATACAATCACCATTTCAAATTAACAGCTGCAAATCTTCCAATTTTATAAACTTCGAACGCGTTTTAAATCGAGAGAGAAAAGGCTCGAATTCATGAAATCAAACCTATATATTGTGGCCTTTCGGTTCATTGTGGAGTTCCTAAACTCCCTGAACCTTCAATTTCACAAGAAATCCATTCGATCAAAAAACCCCAATTCGCGAAACACCCGAAGCGGAGTCGACCTCGAAATCACACAAAGCCTAATCGAAACAGGTAATTAGAACCTGTGTTCTACTCGATTTGATTCAAAGATCAAAAACCCCATGATGATTCGAGTGTTTAACACCGAATCGAGGGTTGATTTCGGATCAGATGAACCTAGGGTTCATCAGGATTGGGGGAAACTGGGGAAACCACGTTTAAAATTTAAACAAACCAAAAGTGAACCAAGGCCATGGCCCTGGTTCACTGGTTCCCGCACCCTATTCCCCAAGGGGAGGTCCCGGGTTCGACCCCGGCTACCCCCCCCTTTTTTGTTTCCTTTTCTTTTGTTTTCTTTTACTTTATGTCTCATTTTATTTATTAGCAATTAATTTTTCTTTTCTTTCTTTTTTCTGAAAATTTATTTTTAATAACACCTAAAATGATTTTATAAATTCAGAATTTATTTAATTAATTATTTATTTTGTTTATCAAAATTCTATTTAAATTCAAAATACATCTTGATATTTTCTTTAAATTATGTAAAACAATGTTGTGAGGTTACTTATAACATATGCATGTATATATATATATATGTATATATATATATACATGTAACTATTAACAAATAATTTAAATAATTTATTTACACATCTATTCTTAACTTACATTGTAAAATATATTCATATATATTCATATGCATACATTTATATATATTTATTATACATATACATTGTCAAATAATAAAAATGATAAATTACTTACATATATATATTCATATATTCATACATTTATATAATTATTGTAAAACATATATACATTGTCAAATAAATGATTAAGTACTTACATATATATATATATATATATATATATATATATATATATATATATAAATATATATATAATTGTTACTTGATTTATCACAATCAATAAAAACCTACATAGGCCGGTTTAATGTTCGATAAATTTTCCTTTACATTAGACAATCGCCTTCGCGCAATAAATCTAATTATCATCATTCCATTAAACTTAATAACACAAAATAAATAGAGGTTAATCTCTATTTCAATCCATTATAACTAAACATCAAACCAATTATAACGCGTTACCTTATTCTATTTAGGTGCCTTGTGACGTTTGTGTTGGAAATATTATTCGTGGTTATTCGTATTCATCTTCAAGTCTTCTTATTATCATGTGAGTTCTTATGCCCCATTTACATATACTTTACACCTTTCGGGGTGAAACATGTTGGTTATACAAACAAACTTATACACGCTTTGATACTTATTACGCACGTGCAATTCTTACATAGTCGTGGTTATTTGAATATGTTAAGTTGTATATGAGATGTGACATACGTGTGCAATCATTAACTATAACTAGCCTGGCGAAGTCTTAGATCTTTGGGCCTGACAAGCCTATTTGGTGCTAAAGCCGAGGGATTGCCGGCTCCTAGGAGCCGTATGCTTGTGCACTAGGGAACCAAATACACTTAGCTAATCATGCTTATTCATATTATTCAGTCAAGGTTTGATTGTAACTGTGCATGTTCTATATACTTACTATCTTGTGACCATTGACTAGAATTGCCACATTCTCATGATATATACTTATTGTACTTTAAAACCATGAGAACTCACCAACTTGTTAGTTGACTTTATTTTCAACATGTTTCAGGTAATGTGCAAGCTTAATGTTGATTGAAGAAATGCTAAAGTTTAGGATATGGACCTAGACTTAAATAAATATTTGGATTCATTTCTTGTTTATTGTTTTCTTGTAAGACGTGGTTGGTTGTGATGTTTGAAAAACAATTGATTAATGGCATTTATATTTTAACTTAGCGTTATGTGGCTGTGAACAATCTTAACCCTCACACTTCGACGTTTCCGCCGTCATGGTTGGGGTGTGACAGATTGGTATCAGAGCCCATAACTATAGGGATTTAGGTTATTAGAAATGGTGACCTAGACTATAGTTTATGCATGATCCTTATAGAATAGTATTCTTATGAATACATACATATTGTTTGCATGCTGCCT
This sequence comes from Flaveria ramosissima, assembly GCA_025215565.1. NCBI lineage: Eukaryota > Viridiplantae > Streptophyta > Magnoliopsida > Asterales > Asteraceae > Flaveria > Flaveria ramosissima. The sequence goes on from CM046039.1 coordinate 73,621,194, forward strand.
AACGCTATGCCTTATTATGTGCAATGTGATGCCTTAGCATAGATGCCTTTCTGCATGATTACATATTGTTACTCGTCTCCCTAGACTTATATTAAACAATGATTCTCCCCGACAATTGCTAATACTTAAATCCTTCCTCGTCTTTAAGTAGAACTTATTGATAGAGAAATTTCTTAGACTTAGGGTCTAATCCTATAAATATCTCATCAAGATTTTTGATTCCACGAACCATAGAACTAGTGTGGTACATAGACACCTGTATTCTGGTTTTCCTGGCAAAAGGCCCTCGGGCTAAGGTAAGCATTTCGTATAAATCCTACGGGACCAGTCATGCTTACCTGGGGAATTCCGGGATGAGTGATAAACTATGGCCAACATACACCAGTTTCTAAGGTGAATGGGTCAATTCATCTTGACGTGTCAACGATTCCAAATGATGATGTGTCATCAATGGAATCACCCCGTACAACCATGATTCTTACTTTAACTGTCCATCCTTATTACCCTTTTAACCGATTTAATTCAAATTATATTTTCCAGCATGTCTCGTTACCAAGGAACCCGAGGAAGATCTGGCCGTAAGCTTGCCGCCCTAATTGCCCGGCAAATGGCTGCGGTCATCCCGACTATGGTAGCTGAACTCAGCAGCACCATGATCGCCAACGTCGCAAGCAACAGCAACGGCCAAGGCGAAAATAGTGCAAACCAAGGTCGAAACAACCAGAAGTGCACTTTCAAGCACTTTAGCTCATGCAAGCCTCCCAATTTCAGCGGCAAGGAAGGTGCCACCGGTCTCTTAGAATGGTTTGAAGGGATGGAAAACACCTTCACCAACTGTGAGTGCCCCGAAGCACTTAAGGTGAGGTATGCCACCAGTATGCTGCAACAAAGGGCTTTAACTTGGTGGAACAGTGAAAAGCGAAACCGAGGTCCCGACGCGATCTTGGCCTTAACTTGGGAGGAGTTCAAGAACATAGCCATCGCCAAGTTTTGCCCGAGAAGTGAGATCCAGAAGCTAGAAGAAGAATTCTGGAATTTGAAACAGGATGGCGGGAACCATCTAGCCTATTCTACCCGCCATCACGAGCTGAGCATACTGTTGCCCCACATGGTGGATACTGTTGCCCGTAATGTGGAAAAGTTTATCAAGGGGGTGCCACCGCAGATTCAGGATGCTGTTGTGGGTAGCCGACCCGCAACCCTAGAAGAAGCTATTACAATTACTGCACACTGACAGAAAACCACATCCGGGCAGGCACCATGTCTGCAAAGGGGACCAAGAAGACTGAGAAGACGGTTCCCGAGGAGAGCAAGGAGGCTAAGGTGGATAACAGGAAAAGGAAGTTTATACCGGCACGAAACTACGCAGTGGCCGCTCCTAAGCCACCCAGAGGCAATGTGTTCCCGGGGCTGCACCGGCGACACAAGTGCCCGTGGCAAGGGCTTATGCCGGTCCTCTACCGCTGTGCAACACATGTAAGTACCATCATCCGGGGAATCTCCCGTGTCGCATCTGCACACTATGCGGCAAGTATGGGCATCTCGTGGCAACGTGTCGCCGAGCACTGGGGAACGCAGTGACAGAACCAAACCGGGCATGCTACAACTGTGGAGAACCCGGTCACTACCGACCCCAATGCCCTCGCCTTGTGGGCAATGTTCCACCAGCTCGTGGACGTGCCTTCAACATCAACGCAAACCAAGCCCAAGCGAACAACGACGTGGTGAACGGTACGTAATTTTCAACTCCATCTCCGTAGAAATCCTCTAAAAATCCCTGATTTATGCCTAAGTGCCTTTTTTAAACCTACACAGGTATGTTTCTTATTAATGATACCTATGCTTACGTACTATTTGATTCGGGTGCCGATAGGAGTTTCGTTTCCTTAGAATTCGAACCGATACTTGCGAAACCTCGTACGAATTTGGGAAGACCTCTCACTGTTGAAGTTGCCGATGGAGAACCGATCACCGTCGACGTGGTCATTCGTGATTGCTTATTGTGCCTCGACGATCATAGATTTCCTATCGACCTTATTCCTATGAAGCTAGGGAGTTTCGACGTTATTATTGGCATGGATTGGTTATCGAAGAATCATGCTGAGATCGTTTGTTTTGAGAAGTGCATTCGCATACCCTTACCGACCGGAGACACGTTGAAGGTGTTCGGTGAACGGTCTTCCAAAGGACTCAAGCTTATGACATGCACTCAAGCTCGAAAGTGCTTGAGTAAGAATTATCCAGCATTCTTGGCTTACGTAGTCAACACTAAAGTCAAAGGGAAGGAACTCAAGGATGTTCCAATTGTACGAGAATTCCCTGAAGTATTTCCCGATGACCTTAGTGGGTTACCTCCTGTTCGGGAAGTTGAATTCAAAATCGACTTGATCCCGGGAGCGAGCCCCGTGGCCAAATCACCTTACCGACTAGCACCATCTGAAATGCAAGAACTCTCTAGTCAACTCCAGGAATTATCCGAGAAGGGTTTTATCCGCCCTAGTTCTTCTCCTTGGGGTGCACCTGTCTTATTTGTGAAGAAGAAAGACGGGTCATTTCGCATGTGCATCGATTACCGGGAGCTCAACAAGTTAACCGTCAAGAACCGGTATCCCCTTCCTCGTATCGACGACCTCTTCGATCAACTTCAAGGAGCCGCAATCTTCTCAAAAATCGACTTGCGTTCGGGTTATCACCAACTGCGAGTCCACGACGACGACATCCCAAAGACTGCTTTCCGCACTCGGTACGGGCATTACGAGTTTATGGTTATGCCTTTCGGCTTAACCAATGCTCCTGCGGTCTTCATGGACCTTATGAACCGAGTGTGCAAGCCATACCTAGATAAATTTGTCATTGTGTTCATCGATGACATTCTTATCTATTCCAAGTCTCACTCTGATCATGAACTCCACCTTCGTCAAATCCTCAATTTGTTGAAGAAGGAACAACTGTTCGCGAAGTTTTCGAAATGCGAGTTCTGGCTGGAAGAAGTACAATTCTTAGGGCACGTCGTGAATAGCCAAGGAATTCACGTCGACCCTGCAAAGGTGGAAGCCGTGAAGAATTGGAAGGCTCCCACAACGCCGACGGAAGTACGATCATTCCTTGGTCTAGCCGGGTATTACCGACGATTCATTGCCAATTTCTCAAAAATCGCAAAGCCACTCACGTTCCTGACCCAGAAACACCAGCCCTTCGAGTGGAAAGCAGAACAAGAAGAGGCGTTCGAGACATTAAAGCATAAGTTATGTAATGCTCCTATCCTGGCTCTACCGGATGGAAATGACGACTTCACGGTATACTGCGATGCGTCGAAACAAGGCCTTGGTTGTGTCCTCATGCAACGAGGAAAGGTCATAGCTTATGCCTCGAGACAATTGAAGGTTCATGAGGTAAACTACACGACGCACGATCTTGAGCTCGGAGCGGTGGTCTTTGCCTTAAAAATCTGGAGGCATTATCTATACGGCACGCAATGTATAGTATACACGGACCACAAGAGCCTTCAACATGTCTTCAATCAGAAGGATCTCAATATGAGGCAACGTCGCTGGGTGGAATTAATTAGTGACTACGACTGCGATATCCGATACCACCCCGGCAAGGCAAATGTCGTAGCCGATGCATTGAGTAGGAAGACACACCAAAAGATGGTCTCCGTTCAAGAAATTCGCGACCGTCGGCAGTGGTTCGATACATTGGGAGAGTTTGATACAGAAGTCCGACTTGATGTTCACAATACTACAGTGTTGCTACAAAACTTGAGGATCGAGTGTGACATAGAGTCAAGCATTCGAGAAGCCCAACAAGCAGTACAAAGTGAGGAGAGTATGAAAGATGAACTTGAGCCCAATCTTGTGGCCCAACTGGAAACCAGAGCCAATGGGTTGATATATTTCGCGAACCGAATCTGGATCCCCAAACACAATAACCTTCGAGCTATTATCATGAATGAAGCACATCAAACTCGCTACTCAATTCACCCGGGCTCCGATAAGATGTACATGGACTTGCGGAGTCAATATTGGTGGCCCGGAATGAAACGGGACATAGCAACGTACGTCGCTAAATGTCTTACATGCACGAAGGTTAAAGCGGAGCACCAACGCCCAAGTGGATTGCTCGAACAGCCCGAAATTCCCATGTGGAAATGGGAACATATATCCATGGACTTCATAACCAAACTACCTCGGACACCTCGTGGGCACGATAGCATATGGGTAATCGTCGACCGATTGACCAAGTCGGCACATTTCATACCCATACGCGACACGTATAAGACATCAAGACTAGCTCGGATTTATATCGACGAGATCGTAAGCCGTCATGGTGTGCCCCTTCATATCATATCCGACCGAGACGCTCGTTTCACTTCTCACTTTTGGTCTTCTATGCAAGAACTTCTGGGTACGCAATTGGATTTAAGTACGGCTTACCATCCCCAAACCGATGGTCAAACCGAACGGACGATCCAAACCCTGGAAGACTTGTTGCGTCTCTGTGTTCTCGATTTTGGTGGTGACTGGGATACACACCTACCACTCGCAGAATTCTCCTACAACAATAGTTACCATTCGAGCATCCAAATGGCACCGTTTGAAGCACTTTATGGTCGTAAATGTCGTTCACCGATTTGCTGGACCGACATGGGCGAAAATCTTATCACCGGTCCCGAACTCATACAAGAGACGACCGATAAGGTTGCTATTATCCGCAAGAACTTGGAAACGGCTAGGAGTCGACAGAAGAGCTATGCCGATAAACGTCGCAAGCCGCTAGAATTCCAAGTTGGGGAGATGGTCCTTCTCAAGGTCTCGCCGTGGAAGGGTGTGGTACGCTTTGGAAGGAAAGGTAAGTTAGCTCCGAGGTTTGTAGGACCTTTTAGGGTTCTGAAAAGAATCGGGAAAGTGGCCTACAAACTAGAACTACCCTCTGACCTTAGTGGAATTCACCCGGTCTTCCACGTCTCGAACCTGAGAAAGTGTTTGGCCGACGATAACTTGTATGTACCGTTGGAAGACATCCAGATCAACGAGTCCCTACATTTCGTTGAGAAACCCGTCGAAATCATGGATCGCATTATGAAGAAGACTAGAACCTCTACGACCCCAATAGTAAAGGTTCGGTGGGAAAACAAGCGGGGAGCGGAATTCACTTGGGAGCGCGAAGATCATATGAAGAAGACTTACCCCGAGTTATTTTTGTAACTTTCGTTATTGTAATTTCGGGACGAAATTAATTCAAGTTGGGGAGACTGTAACATCCTGTAATTTTCGGTCTTTATTTATTTACATTATTACGCGGCCTCATTAGTAAAGGTTTAAAAATAACAATAATAATGATAATAATAACGACAATAATAAATATAATAATAAAAATAATAATAATAATAAATAATAATAATAGTAATAATAATAATAATAATAATAATAATAATAATAATAATAATAATAATAATTACAATAGTGCTAATAATAATAATAACAATAATAATAATAATAATTAGTGAAAAACCTTTAAAACAAAGTTCAAGGGGTGTTTCTGCCAAATTTCAAACTTAAAACTAATATAAATCTTTTTTATCAACACCTAAACTTCAGGGGGGAGAAATGTAAATTTCTCTCTTTTACCGGCGGCTTCGGCCGGAGCTCCGGTCGAGCTCCGGCGAAGCTTCAAATCTTCGTTTTTGATTACAATTGATCAATTAAACCGCCCCAACCCCCTCGACCCAGTGTTTCGAACCTGAACCTAGCTCAAATTAAGATTTATCGCGCGTGAAAACTTTCCAAACCGAACCACACTCGATCGATGGAAACCTTGAAATCGAATCCTGCCAAATTCGAAGCTTTCAATCAAATTAATTACTCCCAAAACTAAAAACGCGGCTTTACCAATCAATTATACAATCACCATTTCAAATTAACAGCTGCAAATCTTCCAATTTTATAAACTTCGAACGCGTTTTAAATCGAGAGAGAAAAGGCTCGAATTCATGAAATCAAACCTATATATTGTGGCCTTTCGGTTCATTGTGGAGTTCCTAAACTCCCTGAACCTTCAATTTCACAAGAAATCCATTCGATCAAAAAACCCCAATTCGCGAAACACCCGAAGCGGAGTCGACCTCGAAATCACACAAAGCCTAATCGAAACAGGTAATTAGAACCTGTGTTCTACTCGATTTGATTCAAAGATCAAAAACCCCATGATGATTCGAGTGTTTAACACCGAATCGAGGGTTGATTTCGGATCAGATGAACCTAGGGTTCATCAGGATTGGGGGAAACTGGGGAAACCACGTTTAAAATTTAAACAAACCAAAAGTGAACCAAGGCCATGGCCCTGGTTCACTGGTTCCCGCACCCTATTCCCCAAGGGGAGGTCCCGGGTTCGACCCCGGCTACCCCCCCCTTTTTTGTTTCCTTTTCTTTTGTTTTCTTTTACTTTATGTCTCATTTTATTTATTAGCAATTAATTTTTCTTTTCTTTCTTTTTCTGAAAATTTATTTTTAATAACACCTAAAATGATTTTATAAATTCAGAATTTATTTAATTAATTATTTATTTTGTTTATCAAAATTCTATTTAAATTCAAAATACATCTTGATATTTTCTTTAAATTATGTAAAACAATGTTGTGAGGTTACTTATAACATATGCATGTATATATATATATGTATATATATATATACATGTAACTATTAACAAATAATTTAAATAATTTATTTACACATCTATTCTTAACTTACATTGTAAAATATATTCATATATATTCATATGCATACATTTATATATATTTATTATACATATACATTGTCAAATAATAAAAATGATAAATTACTTACATATATATATTCATATATTCATACATTTATATAATTATTGTAAAACATATATACATTGTCAAATAAATGATTAAGTACTTACATATATATATATATATATATATATATATATATATATATATATATATATATATATATATATATATAAATATATATATAATTGTTACTTGATTTATCACAAACAATAAAAACCTACATAGGCCGGTTTAATGTTCGATAAATTTTCCTTTACATTAGACAATCGCCTTCGCGCAATAAATCTAATTAATCATCATTCCATTAAACTTAATAACACAAAATAAATAGAGGTTAATCTCTATTTCAATCCATTATAACTAAACATCAAACCAATTATAACGCGTTACCTTATTCTATTTAGGTGCCTTGTGACGTTTGTGTTGGAAATATTATTCGTGGTTATTCGTAATTCATCTTCAAGTCTTCTTATTATCATGTGAGTTCTTATGCCCCATTTACATATACTTTACACCTTTCGGGGTGAAACATGTTGGTTATACAAACAAACTTATACACGCTTTGATACTTATTACGCACGTGCAATTCTCTACATAGTCGTGGTTATTTGAATATGTTAAGTTGTATATGAGATGTGACATACGTGTGCAATCATTAACTATAACTAGCCTGGCGAAGTCTTAGATCTTTGGGCTTGACAAGCCTATTTGGTGCTAAAGCCGAGGGATTGCCGGCTCCTAGGAGCCGTATGCTTGTGCACTAGGGAACCAAATACACTTAGCTAATCATGCTTATTCATATTATTCAGTCAAGGTTTGATTGTAACTATGCATGTTCTATATACTTACTATCTTGTGACCATTGACTAGAATTGCCACATTCTCATGATATATACTTATTGTACTTTAAAACCATGAGAACTCACCAACTTGTTAGTTGACTTTATTTTCCAACATGTTTCAGGTAATGTGCAAGCTTAATGTTGATTGAAGAAATGCTAAAGTTTAGGATATGGACCTAGACTTAAATAAATATTTGGATTCATTTCTTGTTTATTGTTTTCTTGTAAGACGTGGTTGGTTGTGATGTTTGAAAAACAATTGATTAATGGCATTTATATTTTAACTTAGCGTTATGTGGCTGTGAACAATCTTAACCCTCACACTTCGACGTTTCCGCCGTCATGGTTGGGGTGTGACAGCAGGTCCAATCGATACGCCACCGGACCTATTCTTTCCAGAATCTCAAATGGTCCAACGTATCTCGGATTAAGCTTGTGATGCAGTCGGAAACAAAGAGATAGATAATTGACCTGTTGATTCAACGAGAATACCAGGAATAATTCTTCTAACTATCGTTGATTCACAAAGAATACCGATAATCAGGGTTTACACTCATACACACAGTGATAGAGAGAAAAACAGATTCTTCATAAACTTCAATAAATCTTTCACCCATCTCTTACAAACATATAAAGAAACAAAGCAAAATTCGTATGGGCCACAAAACATAAACGTGCCGAAAACTGGGCCAAATGTAAAGTTCAACAAAATATAAAAATAAGACAAAAATGTAAATAACTCATAAAATAAGCTGTTTTTGGGCCGAAGCGATGACCCAAACCGCCTATGGCGTTTGTGAAAACGGGCTCCTCGGTCCGACGGTCGTTTTGACTGGTCGCAGACCCAAAACGGAGACTTCTAGCCTAACTTATGGCCGTTTCAGTGAAGCCCCTTTGGATAAGCGATCTTGGGCCTCCAAAAAGGCTAAAGCTTGCTCATCCACACTTGGGCCCGCATCAGCTTGCCTCTTTTGCCGAACCGAATCACACCTTTCCACGGTGAGACCTTCAGCAAAACTTTGTCACCGATTTGAAACTCCAAGGGTTTCTGTCGCTTGTCCGCATAGATCTTTTGTAGATCTCGCGCTGCAGCCATACGATCGGTAGTCTCGTGTACCAACTCAGGGCCAGTCAACTAATTATCACCAACTTCCGCCCAACAAACTGGTGATCTACACTTTCACCCATACAACGCTTTAAATGGTGCTGCCTTGGTGCTAGTATGATAACTATTGTTGTACGAGAATTCAACCAATGGTAGATGAACTTCCCAATTATTTCCAAAATCAATCACGCAAGCACGTAACATGTCTTCCAAGGTTTGAATAGTACACTCGTTTTGTCCATCGGTCTGCGGATGATATGCAGTGCTCATATCCAAACTTGTACCCAAAGATTTCTGTAACGATTGCCAGAAATGCGAAGTAAAACGAGCATCACGATCAGAAATAATCGAGATCAGCACGCCATGTCTCGAAACTACCTCCTTCAGGTAAACTCTGGTTAACTTGTCCATTTTATCAGTTTCTTTGATCGCCAAGAAGTGAGTTGACTTAGTCAGACGATCCACGATCACCCATATCGTGTCACAACCACTAGGAGTCCTGGGTAACTTAGTAATGAAATCCATAGAAATATGTTTCCACTTCCACATGGGGATCTTAGGTTTTTGTAGTAACCCAGATGGCTTCTGATATTTTACTTTAACCTTAGAACATGTCAAACACTTGCTCACGTACATTGCTACGTCTACCTTCATATTAGGGCACCAATAGTGTGCCTTCAGGTCATGATACATTTTGTCAGAACCAGGGTGTATGGAATACTTAGACTTATGTGCTTCCCTCACAACCAAGTCTCTCAAATTTCCATACAGAGGTACCCAAAGTCTATCCATGAAATACCGGATTCCATCGGGTTTCACCTCCAATTGTTTGTCCATCCCACGTAAGGATTCAGATCCAACGTTCCCTACTTTCAAGGCTTTCGTCTGGGCTTCCTTGATTTGTTCGGGCAAGTGAGTGCTAATCGTCAGTTGTAGAGCACGCACTCGTCGGGGCTTAGCCGTTTCCTTTCTACTCAAGGCATCGACAACTACATTCGCCTTTCCTGGGTGATATTTAATAGCACAATCATAATCGTTTAACAATTCCATCCAGCGTCGCTGTCTCCTGTTAAGCTCTTTCTGCTTAAAGATATGCTGAAGACTTTTGTGATCGGTGTAAATAGTGCATTTGGTACCGTACAAGTAATGTCTCCAGATCTTCAAGGCAAAGATCACTGCACCTAGTTCCAAGTCATGAGTAGTGTAATTCTTTTCATGCACCTTCAGTTGTCTCGAGGCGTAGGCTATTACTTTGTCACGTTGCATCAGGACACAACCAAGTCTTTGGATAGAAACATCACAATATACCACAAAATTATCGCTTCCCTCTGGTAATGCTAATATCGGTGTCCTATAAAGTTTTTGTTTCAACAACTGAAAAGCAGCTTCTTGACTCTCATCCCATTTATAAGTTGTTCCTTTATGGGTCAAGGTTATGAGAGGTTGAGCGGTTTTAGAAAATCCCTCAATGAAACGTTGATAGTATCCTGCCATGCCAAGAAATTGCCTTATCTCACTAGGCGTCCTGAGTACCGACCAGTTCTTTATAGCCTCAATCTTCGCAAGATCCACATGTATTCCCTTCTCATTAAAAATGTGACCCAAGAATTGCACCTCATGAATCTAGAAATCACACTTAGAAAACTTGGCGTACAACTGTTCCTTTCTAAGTAATTCCAGGATTAAAAGTAGGTGCTCCTAATGTTCCTCCTTGGTCTTAGAATAGATCAAGATGTCGTCAATAAACACGATAACCAACTAATCGAGGTAGGGTTTGCATACATGATTCATGAGATCCATGAGATCCACGAATACTGCTGGTGCATTAGTCAACCCAAATGGCATGACCAAAAACTCATAATGACCATAACAAGTACGAAATACAGTTTTAGAGATGTCTTCCTGACAGACTCTCAGTTGGTGATATCCGGACCTCAAATCAATCTTCGAATAATAGCTTGACCCCTGAAGCTGATCAAACAAGTCATCGATACGAGGTGAAGGGTATCGGTTCTTGACTGTGACTTTGTTCAATTCTCTGTAGTCGATACATATTCGAAAAGTGCCATCCTTTTTTTTAACAAAGAGGACAGGTGCTCCCCACGGTGATGAGCTAGGTCGAATAAACCCTTTATCCAATAGCTCCTGAAGTTGTGTAGATAGTTCATGCAGTTCATTCGGTGCTAAGCGATAAGGTGCTCGCGCAACTAGAGCTGCTCTGGGAGTCAAATCGATCTGAAACTCGACTTGTCGAGGAGTTGGTAGTCCAGGTGTAAGGCCCCGTTCCCGGAGACCTCACAATTGGTCATTCACAGTATTAAATACATTAAACATTATAAATTTACAAACTTAAGCAGCGGAATCATTTTAACAAAAACCATTCATTTCATTTCATTAAACATTGTTGTTAAGCAATATACTATTGTTTGATCAAATACAAAAAGAACTGTTTAATTGCATTACAAAATAACAACAATAATAGGTATGAATGGATGTCAGTCTTTTCCTACCAAGTAGCTTCACCCTCGTGCCATCCTCAGCAATATATACCTGCCAACAGAAAATATATAAAAGTCAGCGTTGCTGAGTGAGTTCTAGTTTTATAAGTAATAAAATACTTTCGGTATGATGTATATGAAAATACTCTTTTCTGTAAAATACAACTCTTTACTGTATATGCGAGCACGCATTAACTATATGAACAAATACTATTCGTTCTATTTACTGTATGCCTTGTTTACTTTGTTTTCTTTTATCTTTATCTTTCACTGTCTGTATGGACCAATGAGCAATACCCCAACTATATGCGCGATGAAAACGGGTGATGGGCCATCTATATCCCTCGAAAGGGTCAACTATATCCCTCGAATGGGTCAACTATATCCCTCGAAAGGGTCAACTGTATCCCTCGAAAGGGTCAATTGTATCCCTCGAAAGGGTCAACTGTATCCCTCGAAAGGGTCAACTGTATCCCTCGAAAGGGTGCTGTGTACTGTATACAAGACCGACCCAATCACCCAGGACATGCTGCAAAGTTCCTAGTCTCGTGTGCAATATGGGGTAGCTAACCCGCAACACGGTCGAGCTAATGACAACATGGTCATGTCACTCCTGTAAGCTTACAAAACTTGTTAACATTTTGTTAATGTTCCTCTTCT
>CM046039.1:73638118-73683118 GCA_025215565.1 Flaveria ramosissima
TAGTTGCAGGTCAATCAATTGGTGATGATCAATAGAAGTCTTTGGGTGATTTCCAGATGAATTTGGATGCTGGTATAGATTTAAGGGCCGATTTCATTGTGTTCCCTTGATTATAAAAGCTCAATTTAGCCCGTTTCAAATCATTTGGTTTCAATGTTGTTAATGCGGGTGCAATTTCAAGATTGATCAAGATAACAACCGATTTATTCGAATTACAACAGATCCTCGGTTCGAAACGGTCTCAAGAGATGTTTATTATGGTTTAATTGCGTTTTAAATCGTGCGTTTTTAGAGTGGAGGGGTCGCCAGAGGTTTGGCCAGAGATGTGGCCGGAGACAGGGAGAGGTCGACGGGGAAATTGGGTTTTAAATCACAGTTACACTTTTGGTCCCTCCTGTTCACCATGTTTAACATTCTATGTAAAACCTTTTAATTTAAGTTTTAAAATCTACAATGTAAACATTTTAATCTTTTAAAACCTTAATTTAAAATAACCCAAATTATTTATAAACTTATATACTTTATAAGTTTTGTGAGAACTTTAAAAAATATAATTATTCTTTTTAAATTAGACTCATAAATGACAATTAAGACTTTATAGATCTGTAACTCTTTACTTTATAAAGTAAAAAATACAGTAAATTGTTTAAATGGTTTAAAAAATAAAAAATTAAATAACCCCATTTTTTAAAGATTAAACTATACTTCTAATTCATATGATTCATTATAATAAATAAAATTAATTTGATAATGAATTTTCTTTGCATGAAGGTTTAACATGGGTTCGGGTTTTGGATTTATAGTTTGAAAATGGCGACTGTTACATTGTCGGACATGCTTGCCACAGTGCCCCGTGTGGGTAACTTTCCTTGCTCCACAGCTTGATCAGTGAGCTTTTGAGCTAGTCGGATAACCTGCTGAATAGTAGTGAGGTTTGCAGCAGTCACCATGCTTTGTATCTCGGGCATCAACCCACGCAGATAGAGTTCAATTCGCCTGTTCGGTGGGTCGATCAATTCGCCCTTCCCACATAGGTTTAAAAGAAAACACTATGTAGTCCAAGTTAGATGAATGCGAAGATCAACCTAATATATCAGGCCCATCACAATCTCCCTCTATCTATATAGGTTCTTCTTCTGAGGCTTGTTCTGGCTCATCCTCAGGGTCCTCTTCAGGTTCTTCCTCATGTTCTGCGGCAATATGCATCGCGAAAAACAGGGCCTCCGGGTCACCAAGTCTCACCCCATGGTAGTGGATTGTGTCATCCCCAGCATTCGAACGGTGGATCGCCTGAGCCACACGATCAGCTAAGGAGTGTTGATGGTTATAGCACTTGGATTGTAGCTCCTTCATTTATTCCACCATTATTTTAGTCTCACGTAGCTCATATTATAGAGTGTCAACCATCTCATGCAGTTCTTTAGTGCATTGTTTCTCGGTGTCTAAAGCAACAACCAAAGCCGCAATGCTCACTAGGATGTTGTATCGAAGGAAGAGTGGGTGTCGGTTTCTCAGAAGTAGACCTCGTCCTTGGTGTAGTAGTCGGAGGTTCAGGAACACGCTCCCTATGAAGCATACGGTAAATGTAGTTAGGGTAGTAACTCCAATCCCGCGGAGGATCGCGTGCAGGTATCGCAAACAGTTGATCCCAATCTATCTCTCTAGGTGGGTAAGGATGTCACGGCCAGTCGGGTTCTCGATAAGGTACAGGAGGAGCAGGATGAGAGGATTCAGAACGCGTAGGTCTTTTACCCAAAACTCGTGGTGATGATGCCATGCTACAGTGCACATGATGCGTATGCCAATGAGTATACAGTAAGATGATAAGCAACGAGTAACTAACTAACTGTGTGCGGTTATAGACTAGTGTGTATGCAACCTAGTTTCCTATAACCAATGGCTCTGATACTAATCTGTCACACCTTCAAATTCCACGAGCGGAGTTTTACCGTGAGGCGAGTGAACAAACCATGATCAGAGCCACTAGTAACCCAGAACAACACTATATGCAACAGTTAAAATAAAGTCAACCAAAAACAAATTTTAAAAATATACGGAAGCATTATGTAAGTAAGACAAACCCAAAGTATATAAATGCAGTTTTTGGCAAACACGCATGAACCCAATATTTAAAACTTATAAATAAAATCCAAGTGTTATGACTTAAAATGAAGTCTTAGAATGCATGAAGGGCTTGTGACGTGCTCCAATTGGCAACTTGAGTTAGCGACCTGAGAATAGCATACTAAAAATGTCAACACAATGGTTGGTGAGTTCAAGAGTTTACGTTTAACATAAATAATAATAATTGTATAACATAAGAAGTATATTGAAATAGATAGCTAGTCTATATTCGCAAGTAATAACCATAGTGATTTCGCGATCGAAGCTCACTGTGTTGTGTTTGTTCCCGTCACGACTTACCAGGTCGTGAAGATGTTTGTGTTTAGGAGAATATTGCACCCGTTTGACCTCGAGTCGCGCAGATGGGGCTTGTCAAACCCAGTAGTACTACCCAGTATTTCCCGCTAGTTACCATTATTAACGATCCGAAAGTGTGGGGACTTTCAAGGTATATCACACTATGTTATACTATATACAACTTATAATAATAAAGGTTTGTAAACAAGTATGTTATCTCTCCCAAAAGAGAGTGTATAAAAAGTGTGGGGCATGAACTCACCTGATGTGCAAAGACAATGATAAAAGAGAACTGATGATGGATGGAAAGACAACCCTTCAAAGGTTACCTAGAACACGCAAGTACATAAGTATGTGTACACATAAAGCTTAACAACCCTAGGGGCTCAATAAACACATTGACCCAAGGTTTAGAAAAACAAGACACATTTAACCTAGTTGACCCGTTTGACCCGTTGGTGATATATTAATTGAAATATCGTTTAATCAAGCATATCAACTTATCATACATGAATATCATACAAGTTATCCACGTGTATCACATCATCAACCCAAGTTCTACCTAAATCATCATACAACATTAGATCATCATACAACTCATGCGAATCTCAACCAATCAACATGCTCAACTCAATTATAAATACATCACAACTAATAAATCATACATGTAGTCTAATCATGCACTACATGCCATGTTAAGCCACTCTCGACTTCACATCCTAAACCCTGCCAATCCTACTAAGTAGGGGCCTTAGATTCGCACGCGTGTATGATAACCATAATCACATTCATCAACAAGGTTCATTCCAACCAACATACACAACAATAATCAATTCCAGTCCCAAACATGATTCCCTAATCACTAACCATATTTCATCATAATGTATAATCACCAAGAACCTAAATTCCTTACATGATCAATCAAGCATCCATACAACCCAATTAACACATTTTACCACATTAAACATCATCAACAACCATTCTAACATGATCCTAACATCATAATCAACCCAAATCATCATATCCAATGTTCTTCAAAAATAAAGTTTCCCTTTTGCGAAAGTAACACCCAAAAGCAATCTAACATCCAATTCATTCATAAATTCATAAACTTTTTACCTAATCAAGTTTATAGCATACATTCTAACATGATAATCAACATTAAATAATCAAAATTCCCAATCATCATGCATAAAAGTTTCCACTTATAGTAAGTTGTAATCAACACATCAAGTTCATGAATTTTCTTGCACAATCCATGTAGACTAACATCCAAGCATTATATCTAACATCATCTAATCATCAAATCATGAATTCTAAGAACAAAGAGTTTCCTCTTAAGACAATATGTGAAATTCATGATCAAATCATAGATTTCTTGCATAATCAACATAATCTAACATTTATACAACCTAACTAACATCATATTAAAATCTAACAATCATCAATTTCACTTTTTCATCACCAATTCTCGGATTAGGGTTCATCAAGAACAAACACCATGAAAAACTAATCAAAACTAACCTTTAAACGTGTAGAAAATCAATAATTGAACTTGCTAACACCTTGCAATGCTTGAACTAGAATCAAATCCGAATGTTCTTGATGTTGAAGCTTGAAATCGCAAAAGATGGGGTGTGGGGTGATGGTTTCGGCTGAATGGGTGTTTGGGGGGGGGGGGTTAGGGTTTAATTTTTTGTCAGTTTTAGTTTTAAGGTAATTACAATTTAAACCCCATTGTTTAATTTTTATAAAACTAATCTTTCAACACTTTTTAAATAATTTTAACTACAAGTTATAAGTATTATTAGTCAATAAAAATAACCATAAACATTTTCAGTTAATCATAAAACACATGAAATATACATTACACGTAATCATGTTATCAAGTAAAATTCACAAATAATACTTAAAATCCACAAACCATATAACCATGAACTAATAATCAATATTATTAATTAGATTATTATTGTTTATCATAGATCATTGTTATTAAGTCATCAACATTCAATGACAACTAGTGTGCGCTCATGATACGTGTATGCAAGACCTAACAGTACTAACGGAGTTTGGTAACAGAAAATTATCGGATGTCATAGCCTCTAAGATAACTTTTACAATTTCATCAAAAAACTAATAAGGATTAACTTTCAGTTAATAAGGGAACACTGGAAAAATAAGTTTAAAGTTGGTAGTGTCGATAAAAATTTCTTGAATTGGGATTAATCCAGGCCAGTAAATGAAAGTTTGGATTATTAAAATCCAATAACCCTTTTATTTAATGTGCATCAAACATATTGAAATAAATTTGGCTTCTAGTTTATATGTTT
The DNA here is from genome assembly GCA_025215565.1 of Flaveria ramosissima. Classification (NCBI taxonomy): domain Eukaryota; kingdom Viridiplantae; phylum Streptophyta; class Magnoliopsida; order Asterales; family Asteraceae; genus Flaveria; species Flaveria ramosissima. Next base: position 73,642,870 of record CM046039.1, read on the forward strand.
TAATAACTATGTCTAAAATAAAAACCTATATTTTCTAAATTCTCACTTATGAGGATAATCAAATAATTTAAATAGATTCATATGTCATTTGCCACAAATCGTTATACCTGAAATGTATGACTCTGGTGAACCGTGAAGAGTTGACCAAACAACACGAGTAAAGTTAACACCGGTTTCTAAGTTTTCAAAATAAAAAACTAATTCAGTTTTACTTTTCTTTACATTTTCTAACAATCTCTTTTAAAATTAGGATTTACATTTTCTAACAATCTCTTTTAAAATTAGGACAAGACGTAAAATGGTTGGGAGCTTGTTGAATGAGTCAAGTCAAATATTTATTTTTCAATTGATTAATGGAAAGCACTTTTGGATAACAAAAAGTGTCATTTGCTCTGAGTTGCATCAACATTATACACCAATAAATTTCTTTTGATTCTCATCAAAGGTTAACCTCAAAACGGATCACCTTTTAACCCATGTTTAAGAAACCGGACCAGACGGGCTGACAGATCACCTTTTAACCCATGTTTAATAAACCAGACCAGACGAGCCGATCTTGCCAATTAAATCGCCAACCCTTATCTCTTCAGGTCTGGATCACTATCTTTGGACCGCCCTCCGGTTAACCGGCTAGTTGGTAATGCCAATCAATTTTTTAAATAGATTGGGTTCAACTGTCACCCAGATCATGTTTAAATCTTCACTCTATTTTCAATTTATAAGAATAGGAGAACACTTTGGTTAGAAGTTCTACCGATGTGGGATAGTTTCTTTGGTTTCAAATATATAGAGTGGAAACTACACTTATTTTCTACATTGGAGCTATGTGGGATCAATCAAAGAGGGTTCAAAGAACGAATAGAGTAGAAAATAAGTTCTAAAAATTCCCAGAAGAGGTTTGATCACAAGACCTCTCGATTTTTCTTGCAAACTTACAAGGTCTTCTAATAGGTAGTTGTGTGTATTTGTTACAATCATACAAGTATTTTGGTTCAGATCATTTATTTATTTTAGACATAAGAACGAAATTCACAAGTTTTAATTTTTCTAATAATAATAAATGTAATATTTTTAATACCTATATATAATATAGCGTCAACCAGTTCTTAAATCCAGTACGACCGATCCAACCGGTCTGACCAGTGAACATTTGAGTAGTCCGGTTCGCTCTCTTGTTAAAATACTAACAAGTTTTTGCATCTGAATCATTCACATTTTGCAAAAATTAAATTATCAGTCATAGTTTTTGCATGAATGATGAAGTTTTTGTATTGTAAAGTTTTTGCATGAGAAAATTTTCGCAATGATGGTTACTACTGCGAAGATTTTCAAGGAAAAGTTTCTCATGAAAATTTTTCTCATGAAAATTTTTCTCATGAAAATTTTTTCTCATGAAAAGTTTTCTCATGCAAAATTTTTATCATGTAAAATTCTCTCATAGAAAGTTCTCGCATAGAAAGTTCTCGAATGAAAAAGTTTTTTCATGAAAAGTTCTCGCATGAAAAGTTTTCTCATGAAAAGTTCTCGCATGAAAAGTTTTCTCATGAAAAGTTTTCGCATGAAAAAGTTTCCCATCAAAAGATCTCGCATGAAAAAGTTTTGTCATGAAAAGTTCTCTTATGAAAAAGTTCCCGCAAAATATAGTTATTTTTGCAAAGTTTTCGCATGATGTAGTTATTCCTGCAAAAACTTCAACCAAATCGACCTTTTTTGAGTTTGAATCATTGCTACGCTATGAAATCTTAATTTTCCAACGATCAAAACTTGAAGATATTGAGCGTAATGATGCAGATCATCAATATAACATGTAAGAAAGACAATTCCATGTGTGGTCACCCTTGGTTTCACTTTCTTGTCCTCCGAAACTGGTCCAAACTCGATCAAAATCTTTAGATCCTTAACCTCCATGTTCAATGCTTAAAATGGATGATTGTGGAATGAAAATCCGTGTATCAAGAGCAAAACCTTGCTCCGATCTCAAATGTAAAGTCCTCATCAAGATCAATTCCACATATTGTTGCGGTTGATAATCATAGTAAGACGGATGTGTGCGTGTGTGATATCAACAAATATTAAACAAACTCAAAAGGATATTATTAAACAAATGATTACAATACCAAATGAGTTTACATCGTTTAATCTTGACCCACCCGAGGTGAGCACCTCTCGGGCGGCCTATCACACAACTCTCTACTCTCTCAGCATGAGAGCACTTTTACAAAATAAAACACACATAATAGAATACAAGGGAAAAACATCTATTTATACTCTCTAGATGTTCTCACGCGACAACATCAGGTTGTCGCGTGAAACTCTAAGTTCTCGCGTGTTAAAATCTTCATCAACATCTTGGAGTTATCGCGTCCTTGTAGTTCTCTCATAACTTGATATTTTTGCTTTTCACTTGATATTGTAATCCATAAAAGCTAGGTTCTTACAATATAAAGCGTTTTTTTATATTTTAAAGAGTAGAGAGCATTTAAGTTGTTGTGATTCAACCAAAACAACCACTAAAAATTTATACTAACTCATAGGAGGTAAAACTATAAAATAAATTAATAACAAAACAAAAAATGGTCAAAAGGGGCTCCCGTAAACACTAATATATATTGTCGTTTCTAATGGCTAGAATTTAAAACCGGTTTGGGAATAGGTTTAATGGATCGAGGCTAGGAACCAGTTAGAGTAACCGGCGGTTTGGGTCCGTTTGGGGTGGACTGGTTTTTTAGGCATCATCGGGTCGGGTTATGAACCGGTTTAGAAACCCAAACTGGTTTTGCTGGCCACATCTAAATTGACGACTATCAATTTTGTCGCGGGTTATTTTTACATTGGACCTCATCTTCTATACTTGTATTGTATAAGCCTAAAATTATTTTATTGTACTTTTTTAGATAAATTGATTAATATTGTAAACTAGTATTAAGCTCCCCGCATTGTAGTGAGGAGTGTGCTAAGTAGCACTAATTTAACACCACCATCAACGATCACCAACACTGGAAAAACCGAATGGAAAGTAGAAGTAAAAACGTTTAACCCCGCATGTGAAACGTAAAACATTAAAAACAATAACTAAGTCGATCTAACGTGCATTGTGACTGGGACGTTAAACGAAGAAGAAATAATCATAAAAACATTGAATCACACGCACACATTATGACGCAGGGTGTTAACTCTTAAAATTAATACCAAATAGTAAAACGAAAAATTTATAAAAGATGAAAAGTATAGCGAACCAAAACTGAAGTGAAAAATTGTAAATGTTAACTTGTAAGAGATGTAAAATTATTGGGGTTAAAAGTAAGAAAACAAAAAAAACAAAAAACAAAATTATGTACAACCCACTAAAACTTAGGTACAACCTATAATTTACAAGTAAGTTGTTAATTAGTATTATACAAGTTATGTCGTATTCAAACGAAAATAATGTATAAAACTACTACGTTTTAAATAGTTATGTTAAAATACTAATGTAATGATAAAAACAAGTTACTTATATCAAAACCTGGCTACTTTTGAAAGTGTAGACCGATTTAGACGGATCTTGGTAGTTGAAAATTAATATCATTAGTGTACAACCCAAATAGCATTGATATACAACCTAGTATGCACAAAAAGATTGATAATTAGTATTATTTAAATTTATAGAAATTTTACTTTGATATGTTTTCTTGCGTGTGTATAGTATGTATGTGAGAGAGATTTTTGGATATATTTATAAATAGACTATAACAAGAAAATAAAAATAATAATTGTATAATACTAAGGACTTTTAGCTACGAATGTATGACTGAAAATCCATTACAATTTTTTTAAATCTAGAATTGGTCGGTGATGCTTTTTTAAATATCAATTAGTAAATACCGTTGGTAAATTCCGTTGGTGATTCATTGCTAAGTATGTGTTGGTAGCTATTACCCACACACATTATCCAAGGGACCTTCACCCATGGAATACCGATATATGAATGGATTTTTCTATCACCGAAAGTTCTTTGAATTATAGTGAAATTGATGCAATCAAAACAAAACGTGTCTTGACAAGTACCATTTAAACTGTATGTAGCATAGCTACAAGTTGAACAACTCACTAGTTTTTGTAACATTACCAAACCAATAATAAGTACATATATAATCGGACATACAAATGGTAATAGAAACATAAAATGCATTACTTAAAGCCAAATAACATTATGTGTGAATCTTTATTTATATCATATAACAACGGTTAAATCATAATAAACTTTTAATACAGACATAAGCGCAGGGTTTGAATTTCTTATTATCAATTTGGTTTTTTAAGTCGCGGAGATTTGAAGCTTCATGCCAGAACTACAGTGCCCGGGGATACTGCAAATGAAGTTGTTAAGACCCTTCACAAGCTTAATGTTGTCTTCTCCGCTTGTGTACACCTTTGCATCTTTTGGGGTCACGTTACATCCATCATACCCTGCCTTGTTTACTGCCACTACATTATGTGCTCCTTTTGGGTATTTAAATACTAATCACATGATAGAATAATAATAAAAAAATTAACTATCTTTTATTGCAATTATTTTCAAACAAAAGCTTCGAATTAACTCACATTAGCTAGGTTTAAAACCGGAACACATATTGAACCGGATGTGTTAATAGTTTACAAGTACGACCTATTGGACCTGGTTCACTATAGACCGAAGAAACAAATAACTCCATAAATATAATAAAACTATCTATGTACATAAATATGTGTGTGTGTCTATATTTATGTATATATATAAATATATGTATATATATGGTAAAGTTTATTTGCCTCTTAAATATATATATATATATATATATATATATATATATATATATATATATAATTAAAACAAATAATGAAAATAATTAATGTTTTGATATAGATTTATAAATTTATATAAATAAATAAAATATTGAGTGTAAAGTACTAGATTCATGGGTAAATAAAATCTTAAACGAAAAAAGTTAAAACACAAAAAAAAATTGAAATTAGGATCGTCTGATGTTCAAAGGGACGATAACGGTTTATATAGATATAACCAGACCACACACCTGTTTCTAGTGTGGTCGTCTGCTCCAATAGGTCATAAGAACATTTGGAAAATGATTAAACTTGATAGATTAACCAAAGAGTAAATATATAACTATATACACAAATAAAATGGTGATAGGATGTTGAGAGGTTACCAAGGACGTCATCGGCTTTAAAATTCTTGCCTTTTTCCCAGCCAGATATTTTAGCGGTCCAACCACTGCTATCACCGACGACATAAGTAGCTGCCTGTGCCACCTCACAGTGAAACGACACCACTAGTAGAAAGAGCACCACCACTACCACCATTGCACTGTCTCTTTCCTCGATCATGTTCAGTTAAACAAAAAAAGATGGTTTGATTATTTGATCAATTTGGTTAAATATTGGATGTTTGGTTGGATGTGTTGATACATGTATGTCCCTAGATCATGATTTGTAATGTAATGAACTTGTCTGTCTGATTTTGATGTAATTGTAATTGATTAATGAAATGATATGAATTGGTTGTTACTTGTAATGTTTAATATTTCATTAATGAGTTGTGATTGAATTGATTGGGTTTATGAATGTTTGAATGAGTGCACATTAAGTTATATTAAATAGAACATTCAAACTTAACTTAATGAAGTTCTCATGCGAATGGCCCATGCGAATGGACCACACGCATGAATAACTTCATACGATTGACTAAATCGCACGACTGAACCAGGAGACTGGATTAGTCGTATGATTGACACATAAGATTGACTCAATCGCACGACTGAACACTCAGTCGTGCGGATGAATCAACCGCATGGTTCAATCGCACGACTGAACCATACTTATGGTCCAGTCGCACGATTGACCAGTACTAACCTATAAATAGACCCAATTCGTGGGAAAACTAAAGCATTCATCCCATTACGACTCCAGACATACCCTAGCCGTCCAGAAGCCTCCCAAATCGTTCTCCAAGTTCATAGAACACATCAGATCGGTTCCTAATCGATTTCTGACGTTGATATCAATTCTTGATTGATTCATCGTGTGTTCTCACTGATTGGATCGCCAATCAAATAGGATTCCGCACTATTTGAGTTGGTTTAACACGCAATCACTCGGTATTTCGTTCAAATACCAGGTTCTAACAGGATGTGGACCTATTTATAGGGTATAAAGAAAAAAAGAAAATGAATCACTCTTTAACGATTTTTAAAATTCATATTCTTTGGATTTTTGTTTAACATCAAACACACTTCAAAAAATCCAAAGAATATGAATTTTAAAAATGAGTACACTATAGAAACTAGTGTGTTTTATTTTTAAAACGAGTACAATATCATTATATACAAACACTTTAAGACTCGAACTAACACCAATTTGTAAGGATAAACATGAGATAACACTAAAACATCGTTTAATACTATTTAGATTATTTAGACAAGTACAAGGTTTCTTTTTAAGAAACATTTTTCAAAACAATTCTATAACAATTTTGTAACATAACTATAGGAATAGTTCAAATAAAATTATGTTAAATCTAAAAAGTGTAAGAAGTAGTTTTATTCAATCAATCTTTTTTATCAATGATTAAGATCAAATTTTAAGAAAAAAAGTTTATTGGAACAACATTTTATGCTTTACCACTTAATTTTCTTTTATAGAAAACACAATATAGAAACTAGTGTGTTTTATCTTTGAAACGATAACAATATCATTATATACAAAAATAAAAAATACATTTTGCAGCTCATTGTGATTTTTGCTAGTCATTGCGTATTTCTTGCTCGTTATTGTGTCTTTTTGTTCGTAATCATTGTGTTATTTTGAACATCATTGTGTTTTTCTAAAATAGTGAGTTCTGAAAAACACAATGGTGAAATTACCTCGTTATGTACTTCTAGCGTGTAAAATCTTATGATAATATAACAACTAATTCATTTAAGACACTATAAACAATGATAAAATAACAAAACATGATATATAATGTAAAACACAATCATAAATTTGTCATTCTGTTTTTTCTGCTCGTCATTACTTAACAATTTTAAGATAAGTTTTGAAAAGCATGTTGGTTAAATAACATCATTATATACTTTTAATTGTAAACCATAAAAATAAAATAATAACAAATTGTATAATATATAAAAATATGATGAGAAAGATAACACAAAATAATGTAAAACGAGAAATACAATAAGGAATTCATATAATAAATGATAAAAAAAATACGTATTTGACACAATAACACAATACCCTTCTTTTTTAAAAACAATAAAAGAACACATGTTAAGATTTGAATCTTTATTATAAAAAGAATCTCAATGATCAATTTTTTAATCAATAGAGATCAAATTATAGAGAACGAATGTTGAATGTTGTTAGAGTGGCATTTTAAAAATAGTCATTTTAAATTTAAAAATAAATAATTTTTTTTACTATCACTCTATCCTTTTAATTATTGTAAAGATAGACCCTATCATAAATATACTTGACTTACAAATTATCATATTATCTTAATGATTATTAAATTTATTGAATGATTAGGTCTCTTACTCCTGATCCCTCTTTATATTTTAATTAATTGAATATAGTATATATCTCATTCTAAGTGGGCGTTTGGTTGAAAGGAATGAAATGGAACGGAATAAAATTGAGAAACTAGTATAATTTTCAAGTAAAATTATGTTTGAGTGGGTAATGAAATAAAAAAACTAAGGGAATGTTTCACCTCAAATTCTTTTGGTTATGTGATTTCATAATCTTTCCACCTAGATATGGAATTTGAAATCCCACAACCAAGGAAATTTGAGGTGAAACATTCCCTTGGGTTTTATATTTCATTACTCACTCAAATATAATTTTACTTGAAAATTATACTAGTTTCTCAATTTCATTTTATTCCATTTCATTCATTCCAACTAAAACGTACCCTATGTTTCTTTCATATGGTTATTTGCTACTATGCTCGTTTTATCAACACTTATTGAATTCTTTAATTTGTTAGAATAAGGAAAATTAAAGCGTGAAAAAAAAAAGAAAACAAAATTCGATATCAGTGAACTCGTTTGCTACAGATACTTTATTTTGAGATAGCTTTTTCTATTTTTTTTATAAATAATTTGAAGAAAGAAGTTTTCACACAAAAATAAGTTTGGCAGTTTGGCAGTTTGGCTCAATGGTCACTATCATAACCACTCTTATTTAAGGTAACTCACATGTACATTTTAAAATGCTTTTTTCTTTTTATTTATTTTAATATTTTATAATTTATAATTGATTTACACGTATTTTGTTTTCGTCTTATAACTTTTAAAATATAGTCTTTTCCTGTACTTCGAATATACAATTATGAAGTGATTGTTTTTATCAACATTTCGTTATTGATTTTATTCAAAACCGAATACATTTCGATGTAATTTTTGTTAAACTTCAACTTGTAACTTTTTCCCAAAAAGAAGCCGTATCAAATGCGATATGTTTTTGCTTTATTATAATAATATGTTTTCTTATTATTAATGCTCATTTTCTATAACAACATAACTTTTCTTGATTTCTAGATATTCCATTGAGACATGGTCTTTGTTATTAACGTTTTGATATCCGTCACATCTTCATACGCTTCTTTTTTACATACTTAACCGCATCAATATCATCACTGGAACACGTGGGCACCATCATTTAGTTCTAAATAATCTAACTTACAATCTTGGTGGTGGTTTTAGAACACCGGTCATCAAGACAAACAATTTGATGGTGTTAACTTTGGTTTATAGCTCTTTTAGAATTATATACTCACTAATAATTGATAATTATTAGACGGGTGATTATGCATGGTGGATAACCTTTTAGACTTGAAGTTATTTTGATGATACCGAAGATGGGGGTGGGGTTCCCCCGGTACCACCATGCCACTGTTGGTATTTAATAGGGCTGTTCAAAATGTTCGTGGCTCGAAGTTTGCTCGAAAAAAGCTCAAAAAAAGCTCGGTTCGAAAAAGCTCGTGTCTAAACGAGCCGAGCCGAGCCAGCTCGATTTTTAATCGAGCCGAACTCGAGCTAGGGGTGGCTCGGCTCGTGGCTCGGCTCGTGGCTCGATTTATTATATATATATATATTATTATATATTATTATTATTATTATTATTAACCATTTAACCCAAACCCTAAAAAACCAAAACCCTATTATACTCTTGCAGCAGCATCACAGCATCAGTTCACTTCTCCATTTCTTCTCCACCGCCACCGCAAGTCCGCACACCCCACACCATCCTGCGACCGCCGACCAGCCCACACCATCCTGCGACCGCCGACCGACCAGCCCTAACCGCAAGTCCGCACACCCCACTTCTCCATTTCTTCTCCACCGACCACGGCGACCACAGCCACCGAGCACCGGCCCACCGCTACCTGCGACCAGCCCCTGCGACCAGCCCGGCAGCCCCCTGCGACCACTCGACCGCTACCTGCGACCAGCCCCTTGCGAACAGCCCCTGCGAGTCTGCGACCAGCCCCCGGCGACCACAACCACCTCGACCAACCACAGCCCCCCTGCGACCAGCCCCTGCGACAGTGCAACCGTCGACCATCCCCCTCAACCGGTAAGTGTTCTTGTATTTAAACTTGAAGTTTGCTGTGGGTTATGCTTTATGTAGTTCAAATGCCTTTTTGACTCTAGATTCATGTTTATACTAACTATGTGCAGGTTATGTTTTATGTAGATTCATGTTTAACTAACTATGTGCAGGTTATGTTTTATGTAGATTCATGTTTATACTATGTGCAGGTTATGCTTTATGTTCAAATTGCTTCATGTAGATTAATGTTTATAAGAAAAGTAGTTCAAAATATATCTGTATTTTATCATAATAGTGTTTAGATGGTTTTGTTGAAGAAATGTATTAGTAATGTTGTTGTTGATTTGTATTTTATCATAATAATGGTTCTTCCTAAAATGTATCAATTGAATGAATTTAGAATAGTGTTGTTGATTTGTATTTTATCATAATAGTGTTGTTGATTTGTATTTTATCATAATGATGATGTTGATTTGTATGTTATCATAATGTTATTGTTGATTTGTATTTTAATAAAATGATGTTGTTAATTTGTAGGATCTAATATGTCTTCTAACAAAGAATCAATTGGTGGAGCTGATACCCCTAACAATGATGTTCTTGAGTTAAGTGACGAAGAAAGTGTTGAGCCAACTAAGGATAATGTTGAAGAAATCCCAAACATTGAAGAAGACGGTACAAAACGAAAGTCTACATCTGGAGCTTGGGCTCACTTTATCTACATAGAAGTGAAGAAAGAAGGAAATATAATCAAGAAACATCAATGCATCCACTGCAAGAAAGCCTATCTACCACAACGTTCAGGGACCACGTCACATCTCTTGCGACACTTGGCTTCATGTACTTACATGAAAAGGTTAAAAGGTACAAAAGGTTTTATTAATTTTCAGCCATATGGTAGTGATAGTGCATCTGAAATTAATTTAAATGGGGCTTATGATCATATGAAATGTCGAGAAATTATTGCAAAGATGATCATAGCCCATGAGCTACCTTTTTCGTTTGTGGAGTATCATTGGTTTAATGAGTTAATGAAGTACAACAATCCTTTTTATCAAAAAGTAAGTAGGTCGACAATCAGAAAGGATTGCATAAAAGTGGTTGAAGTAGAAAGAGAAAAGCTAAAAAAGGTTTTAAAAAATGTTGATATGATCTCTCTTACTAGTGATTGTTGGACTTCAAATCAAACCATTGGGTATATGTGTTTAACAGCTCACTTTGTTGACTCTAATTGGAAAATGCAAAAGTGCATAATTGGTTTTAATGAGCTTGCACCACCACATAGTGGTGAGGTTATTTCTGATGCTATCTTGGAATGTTTAATTAAATGGGGTATTCAAGACAAAATAGGTACCATTACTTTAGACAATGCATCTAATAATGATAGGGCGGCTTCAATTTTGAGGAATACTTTTCAAGGAAAGGGGAAATTGCATTTTGAGGGGATGTTTTTTCGTGTAAGGTGTTGTGCTCACATACTAAATTTGGTAGTACAAGATGGTTTAGGAACAATTGATTGTTGTCTTGTGAAAATTAGAGAAGGAGTCAAGTATTTGAGAAAGTCTTCGGGTCGCCTTTTGAAGTTTGGGGAAATAGCAATCACTCTTGGTATCCACACCCGACGATCTTTATGCATCGATGTAAAAACTAGATGGAATTCTACACATCGAATGCTTGAATCAGCTATTCATTACAAACATGTGTTTCAAGGTTACGCGTTGAGAGATTCTAACTTTGAATGGTCTCTCACAAATGAGGAGTGGGCTCGAGCTGAAAAGGTTTGCAAGGTACTTGAGGTATTTTTGGATGCTACAAATTTATTTTCAGGTACATTATATCCGACAGCAAATTTGTTTCTTCTTGAAATTTATAAAGTGAAAAAAGAGATAACTAATGCTTATACATCAAATGATAGTTTCTTGAATATGATGAGTGGGCCTATGTTTGACAAGTTTGAGAAGTATTGGGGTGAAATTGGGATACTTATGTCAATTGCATCTATTTTAGATCCACGTTTTAAGAAGATGTCAATTTCTTGGACTTTTGAGAGGTTGTATCCGGCCAATGAGGTCAATGATCGAGTTGAAGTTGTAATAGATAAGTTAAAGTCTCTTTATGAAAAGTATTCCAATGAATTTCACATGGCTAGGGCTTCTAAGAACAACTCGACAAGAACATCAATTGATGCCCCAAACATTCGTGTTAGAGAAGAAGATGACTTTTATGCTTTTCTCAAGTCTAGACCGGTTGAAACTTCACAAAAAAGTGAACTTGAAGTGTACTTAGAGGAGCCTAATTATTTAGTTTTGGAGAACCAAAACTTTGATGTGTTAAAATGGTGGAGTCAAAGTTCTAGCAAGTTCCCGGTTTTAAGCAAAATGGCTCGTAATATTTTTTGCATTCTTATCACCACGGTTGCATCAGAATCGGCATTTAGTGCGGGAGGACGCATTTTAGATGACTATCGTAGCTCTCTAACCAAAGATATGGTGGAGCTTCTTGTTTGTGGAGGTGATTGGATTAAATCTGCATCAAAAGCAACCATTCAAACTTTAGAAGTAAGTTTATATTCTTATTTATTGGTCATCTTCAAACTTTCGATTTATAGTTTTATATTTTTATTGCTACTATAATTTGTATATTTTTATGTGTAGCAATTGGCAAAGGAAGAAGAAAACTTAGAAATTCAAGTACAAACCAATGACGAGGCATTTAACTAGTTTGAAAGGTAATTTGTGTAATTTGTATATTTTATAGCACTTGAAGTTTTTATGTGTAGCACTTGCTAATATAATTTGTATATTTTTATGTGTAGCACTTGAAGGTTGTAAGGAAGTCACGAATGATGATCAAGAATGTTTTTATGAAGAAAAGAAGTTTGAAACAAAGATCAAGAATGTTTTTTTTTTGTGTTTTATGTATTGGTAAAAACAATTAGTTATGAACTTGGTTGTTTAGTTATGAACTTGGTTGTTTAGTTATGAACTTGGTTGTTTAGATATGCACTTGGTTGTATGGTTTTTATTGTTAACGACCTATAACGTTGTTTTATTATCTTTAATATTAGTTTTTTTGTTTTCGTTTATATTAAAATCTGGAAAAAAATATTTTTTTTAAAAAAATCGAGCTGGCTCGACGAGCCACGAGCTGGCTCGAGCTTTTCACGAGCCGAACTCGAGCTCGTATTTTCAGCTCGGTTACATTTTCGAGCCGAACCGAGCTGGCTCGTTAGTCCATCGAGCTCGAGCCCGAACCTATCTTGGCTCGGCTCGGTTCGGCTCGTTTACAGCCCTAGTATTTAAAGCCTCAAAAGGTATGAAATAAACAATAGAAGACAAGATTGCGTGAAACTTTAGATACTTTATTGAATAGCTTTTTCTGATGCTTCAAAACAATAACTTTAGCATTCCTTAAATACATAGGACAAGAGAGACTTAAAAATCCTACTATTACGATCGACTCAACAAACTAGCCGTTAGGCTGTTATTAAATAAACAATAAAATATTTAATCTACTAAAGAAACACGTGCGTAAGACTGAGTAAAAGTACCATGCAAAAGACCCGGTTTGAATCATATTTCTTCATCCTCCCTTTTTAAACCGTTTTAGAAACACAAACTTTTCATTAGAAAAAGCCTTTGTTAAGATATCCGCCAACTGATCATGAGTACTGCAGTATTCTAGATACACTTGAGCTTGAGCAACCATCTCTCATATGAAGTGATATTTTATTCAATATGCTTTAATCCGCTATATGCAAGATTGGATTTTTAGATAGATTGATAGTTGATTTATTATTATGATAAATCAGTGTAGGCTTAGATTGCTTCCAACCAAGATTATCAAGTACTCTTCAAAGACATATAGCTTGACACGTGACACGTGCTACTAAGATATACTCAGCCTTGGTACTTGAAAGTGCAATCGTGTGTTGTTTCTTTGAGCACCAAGCTATTACCCCGCTTCCAAGAGTGCATGCATAAGCCGAGAATTCTTCCTATCATCGACATAACTCGCGCTGTCACTATCGCTATAACAGTCAACTGCATTGTTTTTGTCTTGGTAAACCATATGCCATGATCCTTTGTTCCAACTACATATTGAAGAATTCTCCTATCTGCAGGGGCGGAACTACCCTTCGGGTAACGGGGTCAAGTGACCCCATTGATATTTGAGCTAGTAGTAAACCGTATCATATCAAAATTTCGGATGAACCCATAGTTTTTCAGAAAGTGACACTAAGTATTATTGAATTAAGATTGTAAACACTAATATAGTCTTACTTCACTGGTTTTCAATTTGTTGCGCGTGCGTCTTTCCTTTGCAATGGTTTCGAGTTCGAACCTTGCAAAGGGTATCTTATTTAGACTCTTTTTAAAAATGTAAAATTACATTTTTACCTTTAAATCTATATTTTTTTAGGTTTTCCATAACCCAAAACCCTACCCCTCATCACTGCTCCAGACTTCAATTCTATTTGGCTGAAAACATGCTCCATCGGCCCCTCTCTCGGCTCCTCCAAACCAAAATCCTCACTCATGGTTAGTTTTCTTTGTGATTTTGGACATTTTCCCCTTGATTTTGTATTTTATACTTTTTAAGTTCCAGCTCAATTTGGAGGTTCTTAGACTCCACTTTGATTCTACATTCTGTGAATTCCTTCTTCCTTATAACTCAAGGAGTCAAGGTTTGTTTTCTTGAGTTATTTTTTGTTAATTTGTTTAGATTTAAGGCCTATATCTACAAATATGGTGTTTTCATTCTTTTTAGTTGATTTGTTTTAGTGGTTTTGGCACTTAAGCACCTAGATTTTGTTCAAAACCTAGATTTGGATTCTACATTTTGTGTTTAATAGTTTATCGCAAAGATTTTTCTATTGTTTATCTACCGGACTCATTTTTGGTGAGTATATGGTCGTTTTAACCAACGGGTAGGATTTGGGGGAAACATTCCTTTCTGATTATCGATTTTTATGCAAATAGGAATAGGTATGCTTTCATCAATTATAATCGAATAATCCTAGGAAGATAAACAAACAAGCTTCTTTTGCTATATCCTAATTGAATGAGCGTCTTCATTTGCTTGATTGACTAAACTATAATATTAGAGATGATAAGTGGTTGGTTGTCTTTTAAAAAAATAAAACATTTATTAAGTTTTTACCCTATATTAGTATCTTTTAATATAATTTAGATTAAAGCCAAATACGTGCTTTATATTAGTGAATTTTAGAACTCACTAAGTGCAGGATCGGGTTTTGTCACTTAACACTTGTGTTTCTCTCAAACTCACTTATAATAGTCACTCAAACAAGATGAAGCAATGTCTTTGACAAGAGTTGATAGTAATATAATAAGTAATCAAAGCAACAAGCAGAAATATTTTCAAGGTACTTGTATATATTACTTCTCAACTCAAGATTACAAGACACTTACAAGCATACAACAAGAGTTACAATGAGAAACTATATATACTAGATCCTACAGCCGGTTATACTTGATACCAGCTGGAAACCTAAGACTAAAGCATATACTACAATGCTATAGTTAAGGTATCTTAGATAAAGTATTATCTAAGATATGGTAGTCATGACATGTCCATGACTTACCTTTTGTCACCAACTAAAGATGGCAACTGTACTTAACATGAAAAGGTAAACAGTAGATTAAAGTATGGTCAACTACATGGCTTTTGAGAAAACGCCATGCAGTATCTCAGTGATTTGCAGCGGACTGTCAGACAGACCATACTTATGTCTACTGGATAATAGAAGTGTCTTCCGAAGGTTAACTGGCTTCGGAAGAACAAGTTCTTCCGAAGCCACTTATACTTCGGAAGATGCTTCTATGCTTCCGAGGCTTTAAGGACTTCTTTTATTCTTCGGAAGTTGACTTCAGATCTTTGTCTTCAAGTCTTGAACCTTCGGAAGTAGCTTCTTTACCTTCGGAAGTTGGAGTTCTCCTTCGGAAGTGTATTTTCACACTTAGACTTCGGAAGAACTCTTTCTTCCTTCGGAAGTCCCACACTTGGCTTCGGAAGTCCTTTGCATGTAGTACTCAAAATCTTCTAAGTGATATGGTTTTGGTTGCAACAGCCTCTTATGATCCAACAAACTCCCCCTGGCTGATGCTACCAAAACTTCACTTATCTCTACTTCTCAAAGTTTTCAGCACCAGGGACAAAAGATATTTGTCTGTCTCTCTGTTTTTCCCGGAAGTGGTGCTGAGAAGCTTGTACAAGTCATTCGTGGATAGGAGATCCAGTCTATCACTTTTGAATGACATGTCCCTTTGTTGTGACCCCCTGAAGAGAGTTAGTTGACGGGAGTTGTAGTCATACTCCCATCTAACTATGGACTCAAGTTCAGGACCTTCAACCATTTGAAGAAAGGCTTTGCCTTGGTTGCTGATCCTTTTCCTTTCCTCCTCCTCCTCTCTCATTTTGACTCCTCTTCGACCTTGCTTCTGGCAGTGAGCTCGGCCATGTGAAGGCTGCCTAGATGATTTCTGATGTGAGCAGCTACTTCGGAGTTTTGAGGGGTTGGAGAATGGTTTCTCTGCTAACTCAGCAATATCGAATCTGCTTAAGTGTAGCAGAGATGAGGCATTCAGCCTGTTAATCTCACCATTCTCTCTCTCAACAACAAAGTTTGAGAAGAGTCTCGAACCTCCACTGGACTATCTTCTTTCTGGGTACAAGAGATTGTCTTGGTACCCCTATCTCCTTTCTTTTGTCCAGCAGAGTCACCAGCCTTCTCCTCAGCCTCTTTTCTTTCTTCCTCATTTAATGTATCTGAATTGAGGCCAAAGAGTCTTGCGGCTTGGTCCAAAGTTCCTCTTGGTAGATCAAGAAACTCATCTCTTGTGAGGGAACTTGAGGATCCATCAACATAAGTCAGGTTGACTGTATCCTCCTCACAAGAGATGTCGCTCAGAGTAGTGCAGTTGATGAGTTTGAGTTTTGATTCCTTAATTCCTCCATTGAGAGATGTTTAAAGGCTGAGGGGATGGTTTGATTGGTTGTTGGGTAGGTTTAGGAGGTTGGGTTCTGGGTAGGCTTTAGAGGTTGGATGATGGGTAGTTTAGGTGGTTGAGGTGAGGGAGTTGGTAGATGGGAAGGTGTAGGTTCAGGGGTGAAAGGTTCAGGTTCAGTTTTGATTGGGAAGGGAAAGGGTTTGGTTCAGGTTGATGTTGGTTTGGATATTTGGGCTGAGAGGTGGCTTTGAAGGTCATCCCCTGTCCCCTTCTATACATCTCCTTTCTTCTCCCTGCACGAATGTCAGCCTTGATGTCACTGACATGTCTTGCAGAGTCTTTTCTTCTCAGACATTGGACCCACTTGCCTGCCAGAGAAGCCGTGAGCTTTAAGATAGTTCTTCATCCAAGCTTTGTCACCTATCTTCTTGGCGGCAGACAGTCCACCCTCTTCTTCCTTCTTCTCTTCTTCTACCAGCTTCTCCCTTGCAGCTCTTTTCTCTCCTTCTCCATTTGATCTTGCTCTTTGTTAAAGAGCCACAAGATCGTGTCACTGTTGTGTGGAGAGAACCTCTCTTGAGAGAATCCTCTGGAGAGTAGGAAAGTGATCCTTTCTCTCCTGAGCTGCAGATCAGCTTCTCTTTCTTTTCTCAGCCTTTCTTCTTCCAAGGCCAACCTTGCAGCTTCTTCTTTTTGCTGTTTTGCAGCAAGGTTGCCTTTTCAAGCTCTATCAGCTCCTCTAATGGTAGCAGGAGTACATCTTCCGAGGCAGCCCCTAGACTGACAAGTCTATCAATTACCTCCACCCTTCTTCTATTGTTGATTGCCTTTGGTTGGCTGCAGCTGCTTTTTGAACTTGCAGCTAACATTTTCCAGTTGGCAGTCTTCCTTTCCTTTTAAGTTTCTCCAGCCTTTCTTCTTCCGAAGCTCTTCCGAAGTCATCTTCCTTTTGCCTTTAATGTCTTCGGAAGTGCTAGACTTTGGTGGTTCTTGGGTAGAAGATTCAGGTTGGATGGTGGAGGTAGGAGCTGAGGTCAATGCAGATGTAATGGCTAGTGGTTGGCTGAGAAAGTCCTCCCTATTAACCTCAGATGCAAGTTCCAGAATTGCATCTGTGACTATTAGATAGATCATCGGAAAGAGAGAACAGTCCTTCCGCAGCAGCAATTTCAGCAGCTTCGGAAGTTTGAGTTGGTTCTTCCGAGGCTTCAAATTGTGCTTCGGAAGCCTGTGAAACACACCTTCTGTCCCAACTGTTTCAGTTGCTGGGCCATCAGTCCTAGTTTCCCCTTCGAAATCAATCTCAGGTTCCACTTGGGCCTTAGGTTGACCAACTTCCTCAACAGTGGTAGGGGTGCATTCAACCTCTGAAGCTCTTGAGCTCCAAAGTATCACAGACATATCCGGACTGGGTTGATCAATGAGGGACTCTAAAAGGAACTTGTTGAAGATCCTATTTAGATCCTGAAGCATCCTTTGATCCACTTGAAACACAACTGGAGGAGGCTCAGGGAAGATGGCGGCTTGTTGTTTTGAGCTCAAAGAAGTGAGAGCTTGACTGATGGAATCCTGTCTTTGACTTAGTTCCTCAACATTCTCCCCCTTTTTGGTAGCATCATCTTGAGAGGTAGATGAGCTAGAGGAAGAGGTCAAGGAGACTTGAACGGGTACATGCCTAACAGATCTCTCAATCTGTTCTCAGCTAGTTTTACCTTGAGACTTTCAATCTCAAGTTGCTGAGTGGCAGACCTATCCTCTAAAGTCTTAACCTTTGATTCAAGGTTTGAGACTTTAGAAAGTAGGTCTCTTATTGTGAGTTGCATTCTTCCCTCATCTTCTTTGAAGAATCACGGGGAGATGAGGTAACATACCTAGTATGTTCATCCTCACCACCAGATGTGGTTTCTTGGCACCCTGGTTTCCCTTGCACAATGATGTCTCTTTCAGAGGCATCATAGGGCATGGTTGCCGTAGATTCAGTCTGACTATTGTTACCACTGTCCTGAGGATCCAATGAGGCTCCTTCAGTAGTGGCAGCTGAATCTACATGAGTCCCCTCCACATCAGTGGGACTCACCTCAGTAGGGCTTTGCTGGTGTGGGCTAGAGACAAGAGGTTTCTCTAGGCTCTGTTGATCCTTATGGGGTGTTGTGGATCAACTTCATTGCCTTGGAGAGACATAGTCTCTTCACCAGCTCCGGTCAATAGGTCAGTAAAAGAGAAGGAATGAAGACCTAAAGACCCGGGACTTTGATCAATGTCAAAAGGCATTGAGCTGTCCCTTGGTGGCTGCTCAGGGGAGTATAGAGACTCACCCCTGAGGGCTATCAGCTGGGGTATGGGCTCATGGGTCTGAGACTGAGGAGACTCAAGACCCATATTGAGGTCAATAGTGAAGGATTGGGGGACCTCTGGCTGAGTGGGAGCCCCTTGTTCCACTCTAGCCTTTTTGGTTTGAAGAGGAGGGGCTTGTTCAATCAGAGTAGATTGAACAAGGGTTCGTTTGGTACGTCTCTGATAGGTGACTTTTATTGTGGAGAAGGTAGATTTGGAATGGTGAGGGTAGTTGCTGGTGTGGGTTCATCACCTGTGGGGATAACAGGGATGTCACCAGGAGCCATTGGCTCAATCATACCTGGAAGTAGTGCGGTATCCCTTCCAGTGTTTGGTAGACACTCTCTTCAGTACTTTGAAGATAGTCGGCCTCATTTGAGGAGCAGACAGAGCAGCTGCACAGACAAGCTTACTCTGATCTAGCTCGCAGTTGATTATGTGCTGTAGAAATCTGGATACATAAAATGTGTCCCTTTGCAGATTTCCCATGAGGTTAGTCAGCACAAACCTGGAGTAGTTGAAGCGCAAGCCTTGTACCAACCCATGAACTAGGCACCCGAGTTCATAGGGAATTTGATCCCATCCCCCTGATTTGTTAGATAAGCAGTGGAGAACCACATGTAGCAGGAACTTCCACTTGTAGGAGAAGTTGAATTTGTAGACTGTAGACCTGCTTACATCTCCACCGTATCCCATTTGGAGATAAAGTTATCTAACTCAGACTTGGGGAATTCCGTCGGTGCGCCTTCATCATGGAGCTCAAGATGCTCCCTGATGATTTGTTCAGTAACGACCAACTCTTGGCCACATACACTTGACCTGATAGCACGAACCCCATTTAGGGTTTCAACCGACTATTTGCCCAGAATTCGGACATTTGGTTGGTGTAAATGGTAGGGTTTACAGTCAGTGCTGTGTAATATGAAGATTGGGCTAAGAAAGAGATAATATCAGAGAAGTCAGCATCCCTTGGAGTCAAGGAGTGCGACTTGGTTGTGCTGAGGTTGAGCCATTTAGAAAGGTAGCAGAGGAAAAGTTCTTGAGAGAGAGGTAAATTGGTGAAGAAGAAAGCTTTTAGGGCAGTGAATTTGGTAAAAAGAGTGTAAGTGATTAACCGGAAGTATTTAAATGGGTGAAATGGCGGTTTAAAGGGTGGTTTGGATAAGATGATGTGAGGGTTCAGAGGATGATGTGACAGGGGCGGTAAGGTTAAGCCATTTAAATAATCCGACATCATTAACAAAATCTTTACTTTTTACAGAGTGGGGCCAAAAGATTTCCGTTACACAGTAAAATCCTTCTTCCGAGTATAAGGTATTTCCGAAGGTAAAGTTCTTCCGAAGGCAAATGTTTTGCTTTCAGTGAAAAGTATTAATTGCTTCGGAAGTAGATCTGAGAATTAAGGCTTCAAGTAGCTTCTTTCCTCTCAGCTCTTTCCGAGACTTAGTATACTTCCGAGAAGAAAATTATCCTATGAGAATTTGCTTCGGAAGTTATGCTAGATATCTTCCGAAGGCAAGTTTCTCTTCGGAAGAACTTATACTTAGTTAAATAAGAAAGGATCTTTTGTAACAGGGCTTAGATTGTATTGACATAAGACTTTACATATTGAAAAGGTTTTCAATTGAGATTGACTAGTCAATGTTTATCATCCCAATAGCTGTAATAAGATACTTAAATCTTTGTTCATCAAATGCTTTGGTGAACAAATCAGCATATTGTTCATTTGAATGACTTTGACTAGTTTGATAAGATTTTTCTCATGAATATCTCTAATGAAATGATACCTGATGTCAATGTGCTTTGTCTTTGAGTGCTTTACTGGATTTTCTGTGATGGATATAGCACTGTTGTTGTCAATGTGGATAGGAGTGCTCATGAAGTTGAATCCATAGTCAATCATCTGGTTTTGAATCCACAGCAGCTGAGCACAGCAACTTGCAGCAGCAGCAATGTATTCAGCTTCAGCAGTTGATGTAGAGACACAGGATTGCTTTTTTTTGCATGAGATGATCCTTCCACCAAGAAATTGACATCCTCCTGATGTTTTTCTTGTTGATGTTGCAGCCACCATAATCACTGTCAGAGTATCCATAGAGATTAAAATCACTATTTCTTGGATACCAGAGACCTAACTTAGGTGCTCCTTTGAGGTATCTGAGGATTCTCTTGACAGCAATTAGGTGAGACACCTTTGAGCAGCCTGATATCTTGCACAAATGCAAGTTGCAACATGATATCAGGTCTACTTGCTGTAAGATACATCAGAGAACAATGATTGCTCTATACTGATGTTGATCAGTATCCTCCCCCTCAGAGTCAGGGCATAAATCATGGTTTCTGGGTATGGGTGTCTTTGCTGCTTTACAATCCTTCATATCAAATCTCTCTAAGATATCATTGACATACTTAGATTGATTGATGAAAAACCCTTCCTTCAGTTGCTTTACCTGAATTCCAAGGAAAAAGTCCATTTTTCCCATAGAACTCATTTCGAACTTCTTCTTCATAATGCTCTCAAAGTCTTTGCACATTTGGTCATTTGAAGAACCAAATATGATGTCATCGACATAGACTTGAACTAGCAAAATGTCTTTCCCAGACTTTCTGATAAGAGAGTCTTGTCAATGGTTCCTCTAGTGTAGCCTTCTTCAGAAGAAATTGAGACAATGTCTCATACCACAGCCTAGGTGCTTGGTGCAGCCCATATAGAGCTTTATCCAATTTGCACACATAGTTTGGATGCTGTGGGTCTTCAAATCCTGGAGGCTGGCATACATAGACTTCCCTATCTATATCCCCATATAGAAAGGCACACTTGACATCAAGCTGGTAGACAGTGAAATTCTTGGAGCATGCATAAGCAAAAGATCCTAACTGCCTCAAGTCTTGCAACAGGTGCAAAGACATCAGTATAATCAATTCCTTCCTCTTGAGTGTATCCTTGAACCACTAGTCTTGCCTTGTTCTTGATAATCAAGCCTCTGTCATCTCTTTTATTTCTGAAAACCCACTTGGTGCCTATAGGTACTTGACCAGATGGTAGCGGACATAGGTTCCAAACCTTCTGTCTTTTGAATTGAAGCAGCTCCTCTTGCATTGATTCAACCCAGCTACTATCCTTTAAGGCATCTTCCACCTTCTTGGGTTCCATTTGGGATAAGAAGCATGAGTACAGGCAGACATTCCCATTGTGAGTTTGTCCCCTTGTTCTCACACCCTCAGAGACTTCCCCTATGATGTTTTCAGCTGGATGAGTATTGTGAATTCTAAGTCTTGGAATCACCTCCAGCTGCAAAGATAGGTCCAAGTTGGACATATTTTGCTCTGGAGCTTGAATACTTGGTCCAGCTGCTGTTTCAATCTCATTCAATGAGGACTGATTGAATGAAAGAGAAACATCATCATTTCTTTGCTGTGAAGCATCATTAACAGTTGCCTGTTCCTTCAAAATGCTGCTTCCATCAGCTTGGTGTTGTGTAGGATCACCTGAGGAGACTTGAAGATCATCAGGTGAGTCCCTTGTTGAAGTTCCACTATTTCTTGAAATGGTTATACTGTCAGATCTTTCAATAGTAGGAACTTGATTTGTTGTTCTTGGAGAACTTGGAGCAGGTCTGGGAAGCTCAAATAGTTGATCTTCATCAGAATTGCCTTGAGCACCTGTTCCAGCTGAAACATTCTCACAAGATGGTTTAGAATAGTTTGGAAACAATTCTAAATCAAAAATATGATCAGGGCCATTCCCCCTAACACAAGGAGTGTGCTCATTAACTACAATGTTGGAGGATTCCTCAAATTGTTGGTTTTTAATGTTATAAACCCTGTAAGCTTTAGAATGGGAGGAATATCCAACAAAGATGGCATCATCTGACTTTTCAGCAAATTTTGCTAAATTGTCTTTTGTGTTAAGTATGGTACACCTGCTGCCAAAGGACCTTAGAAAGCCAATGAACGGTGGCCTCTTGTTCCATAGCTCATAAGGGGTCTTTCCATGTGGCTTTACTACAAGAACTCTGTTCTGCACATAGCATGCAGTGCTGACTGCCTCTGCCCAGAATGTTAGAGGCAGCTTTGAATCAGCTAACATAGTCCGAGCAGCCTCAATAAGTGTCCTATTTCTCCTCTCAGCAACACCATTTTGTTGAGGAGTTCTAGGAGCACTGTATTGTCTGGCAATCCCTTTTGAGTTACAGAATGAGTCAAGAACAAAGTTCTTAAACTCAGTCCCTTGATCACTTCTGATTATTTTAACCTTGTGATCAACTTGATTTTCTATTTTAAGAATAAAAGATTTAAAGTTTCAGCAGTTTCATCTTTAGTTCTTAAAAGAATACCCATGTAAATCTAGTAAAATCATCAACTATCACAAGGCAATATGATTTCCTTCCAATGCTCATTATACTTGTGGGACCAAATAGATCCATGTGCAATAAGTGTAATGGAGTAGTGATAGAGTTAACAACTTTGGATTTATGAGAAGACCTGTGTTGTTTCCCTTTCAGGCAAGCAACACAGTTATCTTTGCAGAAAAATTCCTTTTTAGGCAAACCATGTACCAAGTTATTTTTAGCCAATTTATTCATTGTCTTAAAATTGACATGACACATTCGTTTATGCCACAGTGTTGACTCATCACTATCAGCTTTGGAAAGAAAGCATGATACTTCTCCCATTGGGGAAGCATTGTTCATATCAAGCTTGTACATATCCCCTCTCCTGGGAGATCTAAGAAGCACCAATTCCTGAGGAATTGTCATCCCAGGTTTGAGGATGATGCACTCATGTTCTGTGAAAAGCATTTGATGCTTTTGATCACAAAACTGAGAAACACTTAACAGGTTGTGTTCAAGCTGTTTGACAAAATTAACTTTGTCAACTTTTAGTTTTCCGTTGGATATACTTCCTCTGCCAGAAATATATCCTCCGGCCTCACCTCCAAACTGGACAGGACCTCCATCATAATGTTGAAATTGTTGAAGGAGAGATCTGTTTCCTGTCATGTGCCTGGAGCATCCACTATCTACTATCCAAATGTTGTTATTCTTGTCATATGGATGTCCCTGCACATAAGGTGAGAAATTAGTTTTGATGGAAACCCAAGCCTTTTTGGTCTTGGGTTTTCCAATGAAAGTGACATGATTGAACCAAAATTTATGCAGGGGGTTCAATGGATGTCTTTGAAGAAGAGGTTTGGGCTACAGCATCTTCCTTGATCTTCCATTCCATCCCTTGGTTGATCATAGAAGATGAGCTTGATGAAGCTTTTGCAGCTTGGCATTCTTCCGAAGCTTCTTTCTTTTCGGAAGAGACCTTCACCACCTTTCTTCCGAAGCAGTCTTCTTCTGGGATGGTTTCAAGGGGACTCTTTTGTGAGTCTTTACAGCTTTCACTTCCGAAGCCTTTTTCCTCTCGGAAGAAGAGTTTTCTTCCGAGACAAGCCTTGCTTCGGAAACAAGCTTTCCCTTTTTCAACACTTGAACCATCTGATATGGTCCAAATGTGAAACCTTCCCTGACTCCTTCTCTTTTAACATTATTTGCATAATGTGTGCTAGCAGGATTGTATAACAATCTTTAGCCATGTGTTTTGCAAAACCACACATTATGCATGCAATGTTAATTTTCTGGGAATTGGAGGGTTGCTGTTTCTTGTTCTTTTTCTCCTCATCAGCAACCTTTCCCTTTAACTTCTGATCCTTTGGTAGGACAGGAGTACTGGTATTATACTCCTTTCCTGAATCAGAAGGTCCAACCACCTGGAATCCTGCTGATATGAATACACCCTTTTGCTTTGGGTCTATCTTCAGCTTGGATTCAGCCACCTTCTTGGCAGTTTTTCTGGCTGCTTTAGCCCTGCTTCTTCTGGCTTTGGTGGTCAGAGATTGATCATCATTGGTCTGGGAGGGCTCAATTACCTGTTCCTTCCCTGTGATGGTCATGGTCTCCACAGTTGCATCACTCTTTGACTCTTTACAAGGTGGGTCAACAGATGGAACCTCTTGCTCTTCAGTACCACATCTTGGTTGTCTTACAGACTCATAAGAGTGTGGTGGAGCAATTTCATTGGTTCCCAACCCACTTTTGTTTTGATAACAAAGTTTGGAGTGAGAGGATGATGCAAGTATGGCTTGGAAGTTTTGCTCAGCAATAGCATACTTCCTGGCTTGAGCCTCAGCTGTGACAAGCTGGGCTTGAGCCTCAGTCAATTTGGATATTAAATCCTTGATTTGAGTCTTGTAGTTGGTGTGTTCATGTTTTAAAAGAGATACAGTTTTCTCTAACTCCTCAATTCTTTTGGTAGTCAGATTCAGCTCTTTAAAGTCAGATTTTAGCACATTTAAAGACTCAATATCGGATTTAATTTCCATATTGTAGTCCTGGTACAACTTAACCTTAGCAATACAAGCAGGGGTACAGAGATGTTCATATACCTTATTTTCATCTTCCTGCCATGAGTGCTTGAGCAGGAGTCACATCTTGAACCATAAAGCTCCAGTCAACTTCTTGAGCCATAGCTGCAGTTTCAGTTGACTTCCCATTGGGCTTTGGTGTAGAAGGATGTGTGGAGGCCTGTGAGGTTCCCGGGTTGGACTTGGGAGCCTTGCATTCCCTTGCAAAGTGGCCAAGCTGGTTACAGTTGTAACACTTAGCCTTGCTCTTGTCAAACCCAAACTTGCTAGTGATTGGGTTTTGAGGGAATTGCCTTCCAGTTCTCTTAAAGAACTTCTTCGCTCTGTAGGTAAGGAGAGCCATTTCTGGACAATGTCCACATACTCTATGTCATCTGGACTAAGCACTCAAGATCATCAAAGCAGAACTGATGATCATTGGAGTGTCCACTCCCTGAGACAAACGCACAGCCCTCCTGAAAGGAGCTTTGCTGAGCTTGATGAGACCTTGGAGTCTCAGGGAATGTGATGTAAGGCCCAGATGAACAAGATGGCTGCTGGGTGTATGACAGGTACTGCTGAGACTGTGGGATACCTGAGCCTTCAGCAACCATTAAAGCGTTGCTAGCAGGAAGGCTCAAGGGTCTGCTTGCTGGTGACCCTTCTTGCTTTCCATTTCCAAACGGTATCCATCAAGGATCCCATAGAGTTCGGTCATGGTGAGAGTGTTTAAATTCTCTGTTCTCTTAATGGAGACACAGTAGAAAGTCCACTCATTGGGTAGAGCACTCATGAACTTTCTGGTAAGGTCTCTAAGTTCTTGAGTGATTCCCACAGATTGGAGGGAGGAGATAAGATCCATATACCTGAAGTATTGCTGGCTAAAAGTTTCTCCAGCAACATAGGTGAAGTTCTCGAACTGCTGCTTCAGTGAGTCCTTCTTTGAATCATTAGAGCTCGAGTACATTTGAGCAAGTGCATCAAAGAGTTCTTTGGCTGACTTGCAATGCTCAAACCCCACCATGATGGAGTTTGGGATTGCAGTCATGAGAACAGTCATAGCATTGCTGTCAATGTCGAGCTTCTTCCTATCTTCATCGGAGTAGTCTTCAACAGCCTTCTCGATCATGGCACCGTTTCCACCAGCAACTTTTGGCTTGTACGGGCCATTCATGATGGACTGCCACATCTTGCTATCCTGGTATCTGATGAAGCCTTCCATTCTTCTGCTCCAAGACCTGAAGTTTTCAGGATCGATGATGGGAGCTTTGGTCATCGTTCCCATTTCGACTTCAGATTTGTTGAGGGCCATTTTTGAGTGAGGTATAAGGAGGAGTGAAAAACTTGGTTGATTAGGATGGTAAGATCTCACAATCAAGAGCCTAAAAAGCTCTGATACCAATTGCAGGATCGGGTTTTTGTCACTTAACACTTGTGTTTCTCTCAAACTCACTTATAATAGTCACTCAAACAAGATGAAGCAATGTCTTTGACAAAAGTTGATAGTAATATAATAAGTAATCAAAGCAACAAGCAGAAATATTTTCAAGGTACTTGTATATATTACTTCTCAACTCAAGATTACAAGACACTTACAAGCATACAACAAGAGTTACAATGAGAAACTATATATACTAGATCCTACAGCCGGTTATACTTGATACCAGCTGGAAACCTAAGACTAAAGCATATACTACAATGCTATAGTTAAGGTATCTTAGATAAAGTATTATCTAAGATATGGTAGTCATGACATGTCCATGACTTACCTTTTGTCACCAACTAAAGATGGCAACTGTACTTAACATGAAAAGGTAAACAGTAGATTAAAGTATGGTCAACTACATGGCCTTTGAGAAAACGCCATGCAGTATCTCAGTGATTTGCAGCGGACTGTCAGACAGACCATACTTATGTCTACTGGATAATAGAAGTGTCTTCCGAAGGTTAACTGGCTTCGGAAGAACAAGTTCTTCCGAAGCCACTTATACTTCGGAAGATGCTTCTATGCTTCCGAGGCTTTAAGGACTTCTTTTATTCTTCGGAAGTTGACTTCAGATCTTTGTCTTCAAGTCTTGAACCTTCGGAAGTAGCTTCTTTACCTTCGGAAGTTGGAGTTCTCCTTCGGAAGTGTATTTCACACTTAGACTTCGGAAGAACTCTTTCTTCCTTCGGAAGTCCCACACTTGGCTTCGGAAGTCCTTTGCATGTAGTACTCAAAATCTTCTAAGTGATATGGTTTTGGTTGCAACAGCCTCTTATGATCCAACACTAAGTCATTGGGTAACATGAGCAAGTTTAAGAAGATATATGAAATCTGACTATGTCATTCATGTTTTATATTTTTCTGACCTCTAAATTTCCAAGAACTAAGGTTTGTTTATACCTTTTATCATTTTTTAAATATTTACTTGTTAATTAATTGTTAAATTGTTGCTTACAAGAATATGCAAATTTGATGTTAGATGATAAAGGTTTTAGTGTGTATGATAGTTTCTTTTTAAAGCCGAGCAGACCCCCCGACCCAAACCAAAAGTCTGTAAATCTAATTGATAGAACTTAGCACATTAAACTTAGTGAACCAGGTGATAAAGGTTCGAGTTTGTATTATAGTTTTTTCAATCTTACCCGACCCGACCCAAATCGAAATTTTGTATATCTAATTGATTGATATCGGAACATTAAACTTAGTGACCCCAGTTAAAAATT
Organism: Flaveria ramosissima; assembly: GCA_025215565.1. Taxonomy (NCBI): domain Eukaryota; kingdom Viridiplantae; phylum Streptophyta; class Magnoliopsida; order Asterales; family Asteraceae; genus Flaveria; species Flaveria ramosissima. The sequence goes on from CM046039.1 coordinate 73,670,869, forward strand.
TTCCTGGTTCCGCCACTGCCTATCTGCACCATAGTGAATTCTTGAAGGTTTTTGCATAAACCTTGAAATAATACTCACAGAGTATGCCAAATCAGGTCTTGAGTGGGTCAAATACATGAGACCCCAAACAAAACTTCCATACAGCTCCTCGTTTACCTTCTCTTAACCATCTTTAACACTCAACTTTTCATTATGATTCATAGGTGTTTTTCATTTACAATTAGTTAACCAAAAGTGAGTTAATTAAAAGATCAGCAGCATATTTTCCTTGACTCAATTAAGAAAATACCTTTTTCAACTTGCTTAACCTCTAAGCCCAAAAAATACTTCAACAAACCCATACCAGTCATTTTAAAAGCCAACTTCATCCCGTCTTTGAACTCCCTCATTTTCTTAGAACAAGAAAATGTATATATGATGTCATCCATATATAGACACACATATATGACATCACCTGTATTGTTTCATTTTACATACAAAGTGGGTCCATTGTATTGTCGTTCGGTCTTGTTGGGAACTTCGGAATCTTCAGACTGGTTAACATAGATTTCTTTGGTTAATTCACTATTCAGTAGTGCCGACTTAACATCAATTTGATGTTTGATCGTATGTATGTGTGTGTGTATATATATATAGGGGAGGAATCAAATAAGAACTCATTTTTTATGAAAACTCTAAGAACCAAACTCAGCCACTAGTTTTTAATGGCAAAATGGTAATTAACAAAAACATAATAAAAAATTATAAAACGAAAAATAACATAAAAATAAAAAAGTAGAACCACAAAAAAGTTTCTATCGTTTCCCTTTTTCACAAAAAATAATAAAAATTATAAAAAATAATAAAAATCTCATTTTTTATGTAATTAATTTTACACATGTGTAATAGTGTATTTACACATGTGTAAATCGGGTATTACATATATGTATAATCAGATCTACACATGTGTAAATATCAGCTGGATAATTTTTTAAAAAAATTATATCAATATGGTAGGCGTTAGAAAGATAAACAAATACTTAATTTAATAAGGAAAATTTTTTGGAAAAATAATATCGTAAAAAGAAGTTATGGATGTTTTAAAAAAATAGTGGAAATGACATATGACTTGCATGTGATGAAAATTATGTAGCTCATATTGGTCCTAGAGTTCTCAAAAAGAGATGGTTCTCAAGATAACTCTATTTATATATATAGAGGTGCATTCAAATGAAAACAAAAAAAAATTAGAAAAAAAACCAAAAAAATCATTTCTAACCACATATACATATTTTTATTTTTTTAAAAGTAAATCGACTTTTTGTAAAGAACCAAAAAAACTATTTCTAGCCACATATTTTTATTTTTCTCTTCTTTTATTTTTGTTTCGTATTTGAAAAATACACTTCAAATCTTATTTTGTATTGAATTATATGCATAGATACACATACACATGTATGCATAGATGCTCATATGCATATATGCATATTTTTTTCACTTACGAACACACACGATAGTCAATTTATTAAAAATTTATTTCCTGTGGATTTTCACGTAAAAAAGTAACTAAATTAGCATCCCAAAATTATCATAATACCCTTACAAATAAAAAAAATCTTTAAACCAAAAAGGAAAAATGAGTGACTAAAGATGGTTCTTTTGGTTCTTTACAAATTTTTGATTCTCAATTGAATGCATCCCTATATATATATATATATATATATATATATATATATATATATATATATATATATATATATATATATATATATATATATATATATAGATATATATATATATATATATATATATATCTATATTATATATATATATATATATATATATATATCTATATATATATATATATATCATTCGTCGTTTAAATTTTTTTATTGTATTGTAGGTTTTAGATAATTTGTGTAATAATACATATATTAATTCACAAAGAAAGAAACAGTGATAATAATTATGTTTTATTAAATTCATATTAGTAATAACTAGTATTAAGCCCCGTGTTGCGGCGGGGCGTACAAATCACGATAAATTTAACCAATGTTACAATATTAAATGGCCGATACTACTGGAAGAATTCCTCTATGGATAATAGGTACTGTAGCTGGTATTCTTGTGATCGGTTTAGTAGGCGTTTTCTTTTATGGTTCATATTCCGGATTTGGTTCATCCCTGTAGTAATCGGATGAATTGAGTTGTATACATGAAAGCGTAAGAACTCAACGGATTCCCTTTTTTGTTTGTCTGATTTGAGGCAGAAGGTCCTGTTGAGTTCTTAATAATTAGAATATTTTTTATAAGTTCATTGAAGAAGTTCTATTTACTCAATAAATTTTCCCCTCCTCTTTTGTTTGTTCACCACTTTTGATATTTATAGTATACGTAATTATTACTTATTATAAAAGAATATAATAAAATACGTAATAACTCTAAAAAACGTAAGGATACGTCTGTAAAAAATTGAAATAACACTAGGAATGTTTGACGAACAGTATAAAAGAATCATTATTATTTCGACACAAGAAAAGGATTTTTCACACCCTTTTCTTGTGTCGAAGACTAGGAAGACGAATAACCCCTCCCAGAAATATTTGTTCCCTTCATTTATATTTATCCGTTCTATTTCGCGTTTACTTTTGGATAGGATCTAGCCAAAGTGAATTGTATTAGAATCAAATGGATTTTATAACATTTTCATCTCACAATAGCAATATAATACAATAGCAATATAATAACATCACCCCAATTTTGATAAAAAAAAGACAAAGAAAGAAGGGGTCAGTCAAATAGTCTTCTTCACAATCTACATACTATGCCTAGGAATATGATACAAGGAATTACCGGCATCTCGTAGAAAAAGAGTATAAACAAAAAAAGGTTTTTATCATTTCATTTTTTATATCATAATTACTAAAAAGAATTTGGTTCTTTTTACAAACTTGATGTCGATAAATCCACGAGTTTAGAAATTCATTTTGGACAATTGAACCTTCTCGAATTGTTTCTTTTTAAGAACCAAAAATATTTGTGCCAAAATAACAGATGCGAAGAAGAACAAAAGGCCTTGTACACGTAATGGGTCTTGAAGTACTATTTCTGCATCTCCCTGACCAAATCCGCCCACATTAGGATTACTTGTCAACGGTTGATCCAATTTGATAGATTCGCCTTCTGAAACAAGAAGTTCTGGCCCCGGAGGGATAATATCAACTACTTGACGTCCATCCGATGCATCCGCTATGGTTATTTCGTATCCTCCCTTTTTTTCGTAGGATTTTGCTTACTATCCCTGATGCTGTAGCATTATAAACTGTATTGTTACTTTTACTCCCGTCAGGATAAATCTGGCCCCTTCCCCTGTTTCCACCTACGTATATAGGATATTTTAAGAAGTGAATGTCTTTCTTAGTAGCGGGGTCCGCGGAAAGAATAGGAAAGGTTATTTCACTATATTTCTTCCCAGGGCCTATGACAAGAATATTTTTTTGATTAGGGCGATAGCTCTGAAAAGACAGATTACCCATCTTTTCTTTTATCTCGGGGGAATACGATCGGGAGGGGCTAATTCAAAACCCTCTGGTAAAATAAGAACAGCCCCCACATTCAAAGCCCCTTTTTTACCATTAGCAAGAACTTGTTTCAGTTGCGTATCATAAGGAATTCGAACAACTGCTTCAAATACAGTATCGGGAAGTACCGCTTGCGGAACCTCAATATCCACTGGTTTATTAGCTAAATGGCAATTGGCGCATACAATACGCCCAGTCGCTTCTCGTGGATTTTCATAACCCTGCTGTGCAAAAATGGGATATGCATTTGAAATGGATGTACGAGTTATTATATATATCATGAGCGATACGGAAATAGATCGAGTAATCTGTTCCTTTATCCAAGAAAAAGTATTTCTAGTTTGCATGGTCCAATCATTGATCCACGATTCTGTTATTTACTGGAATAATTTGACTCGATTAATATATAGGAATATAGGATGAATCTCCGGGATGGGTAGAAATAGAAAGCGATTTTCAATGTTTTGCTTATGTACAACTGCAAAGTAAGAAACATTATAATTGGATTAGGTAGATCATTTTTCAGTCATTCATTGAATGATAAATCACTACAAGTGACGGAGATACGCGATTTAAATAACGGAAAATCCAATATTTTAAAATTGTATCTAGAATGACTGGAAAAGTGGAAAAAAAGCCAGATATAATTTGATCATTATGAACAAATCCAAAATCCTTGTAGACAAAGCCAATCATCAATTCCCAACCATGGGGCGAATGAAATCCGATATATAAATCAGTTAATAAAAGAAGAGTGTAACACCCCGAATTTCTATTTAAACGGAAGGAAAAGAAAAGTAATTAGAAAGAATAGATAATGAGCACAAGTGGAGGGGGAAAAGTGTACAAAGTACAAAACCTTATTACTTTAAGGTTTAAAGGGGCATGGTTGCTCATTTCTTCTTCATCTTCTTCAATCGGCTGAAAAGAAGAAAGAAGAGAGAGAAGCCCCGGTTCTAGAGAGAGAAAGTGGAAGAAGCAGCTTCAAAGGTAAGTCTTCTCTTATACGAGCTCGGTTTCAGCTGGGTTTCGAGTTCTTGACCGAAGTTCTGGTTGTTTAGTGTTTGTTTTCGGGATTCAAGAGCTGAATCGAAGGTGGGTCTCGAACTTGAAGTGTGTTGCTCAAAGACTGCTCAAGGTGAGTTTCTAGAACCCCTCTTTTACTGATTTTCAACTCGTTTGGGGCTATTATGCATACTAAGTAAACATTTGAAAATAACTATAGGTCTATAGCCTTGTGTTCGAGATGTTGTATGTATGTAGGTTTTAGTGTTGATTATGGGTTCGTGATGAGGTTTAGCATGTCTATATGGCCTTAGTATGTTAGATCTGTGCTTGGGTATGATTAGGATGATAATCGGGTGAATTTGATAGCATAGAGCACATTTCAGAATGTTTAGACGAACATGAACAGTGGTCCATGCGCCCAGCATGTTGGCCATGCGTCCAAGAGGTGGCCCATGCGCCCAGAGGTGGCCCATGCGCCTAAATGGTGGTCCATGCGCCCAGCATGATTGGCCATGCGTCCAAGAGGTGGCCCATGCGTCCCAGAGGTGGCTCATGCGCCTAAAAGGTGGCCCATGCGCCCAGCATGATTGGCCATGCGTCCAAGTGTTGGCCATGCGCCCAGAGGTGGACCATGCGCCTAAATAGTGTCATGCGCCTAAATAGTGCCATGCGCCCAAAGTGTTAAGAATGGCTAAGTGTTGATGCGCCTGAACAGGGCAGAAGCGCCCAAATAGTGCCCATGCGCCCAGACTAATTTATACTTAGAATTTTCAGGTTCATGCGCCTGAAAGGTCCCAAGCGCCCATTTTGGAATTAGGATTTTCTAAGTGGTTTTAAGGGATGAATGTTGTGGAAATAAGCCTCGTTATAATTATGATGTGTATGTGTGAGTGATGTGTTATCTTTCTTCGTTAAAGAGTTTTCAAAACGTACGTACTATGTTTTATAATACCATATGTATGACTTTACGTGGCGTGATGTATGAACGAATAAATTAACGAACGTAAAGTATTATGTAATAAAGTGAAAGATAACAATAAAGTACGAAATGTATTGCATATGATAAAAGTGACGGATGATGAGATCCGTGTCGCGTACTCCGATACTGTGTCAGTCTTCGGACATGAGTCGGGGGTTTGTGTATCAGGCCCCGGCACAGTATCAGTCTTCGGACATGAGTCGGGAGTATTGCATGAGACGAGATAATGAGGTGAGCGACTTCGTGTTGCAACAGACTCGAATAGAGTACAATCCCTGTGATTGACTCGAATGGGATCTTTGTCGCGTATCCCGGTGCTGTGTCAGTCTTCAGACATGAGTCGGGGGTTTGTGAGCAGGCCCCGGCACAGCATCAGCTTTCGAGCATGAGTCGGGGATATTGCATGAGACAAGATCTGAGTATTAAAGAGTAATGAGCAAAGTGATGAATGAAAGGACGGAGTTAATAAACGTAATGACGAAGATAATAATGATATTATCTGTATGTACGTATGATGTATGATCACGAACGGTTGTAGAGTATAGTATGATTTTGAAATAAAGTAAAGAACGATTTTAATGAAAGAAAAATATGTTTCATGATAAAACTAGAACTCACTCAGCGTCGCTGACTTTTGTATGTATGATAGTTGGCAGGTATTTGTTGATGCTGAGGAGTTGCAGGCATGGATGCATAAGCTACTGGAAGCATTTTGAGGTTGGCATCCATATTTTGACATGTCTTTGTATTTGTGATAAAAACAAATGTTGTAAATGAATGAAATGACATGTTTTTAGTTCTTAATGAAAGTTTTAAATTCCGCTGCAAATTAAATGTACGTTTTATAATGTTTTAAGTGCAATGATTGACCAAGTGTGAGGTTTCCGGGAACGGGGCCTTACAAAGAGAAAAAGCTTTTATTGTATCACTTAAGTTATATAGGAATTCCTGAGCCCAAGAGTTAAGAATAACAAGTTCTTTATTACCCAAAATAGAATAACCACTTAGAATAATGAAACAGATTATATTTGTCGAGAAGTGCAAAATCGTATGAATACGACCCTCGTTGTGTATCTTGATTAATTGGATTGTTTCTTTGTGAATTCCTATACGAAGGTTTTGTAGATGTGTCTCCGAGTATTCCTTGATCATTTCCTCTAAGAAGAGGAGTTCCTCTAATTCTATGAATTTTTCTAGAATACTTTTTTTTTTAATATCATTCAAAAAAGTTTCGGATTGCCTAGTATTCCACCAATTAGTAACCCACGATTCCAGACTTTTTTGAAATAAGAGAGAAATCCACCAGGGCAAAAAGACTATAGATGCAAGATATAAAAGAGGAGTGAATGCTTTATTTTTTGCCATTTTTTCATCTGTGAATTGTTAATGAACCCATCTCATTCGTCAACTCTATGTAATCTAATATTTCTCTCACGCATCAGTTCTATTAGAAACTATCGAACCTATGAATCTATTCACTATTTTTTATTTGTGATTTCGTGGTTAGGCCTTGAATCTAGAAAAAAATACAGAAATAGACGAAAAATTCGAATGAATAAATAATAAAAAAATATTGTTTCCCTATAGTCAAGAAGCACATATCTCCTTTCGATGAATGCCCCGAAAACCACTTTAAATAATGAATATGAATATTATTCAGATTTTGAGACGAAAGAACTTCTTTTCTATCATTATATAAAAATCTCCAATCTTTTGAAAAAATTTAAATGACTATGAGTAGTCAGGGATAGAATAAATGAAGGAATTTTCTAAATAATATTGTGAAAAATGAGTGGCAAAACGATAGAAATCGGCTAGTTATCATTATAAGAAATTTTTTGGTCATTAAGGAGCACAAAAAGAAGCGTCGAAAAAATTACAAGATATGATCTATCTGAATCTAAAGTCTCAATTACAACAAGTAAAAAGGGTGGATTTTTCTTTCGAAATGGTTGATTATGAGATATTTGGATTTGTTTATTATTTTTTTATTGAATTGAGTTGTGTATATTTCGATACATATAAAAGATCCCCAAAAGAGTTTTTTTATACTTGTTCCATATATGTCTACATTGACTTGAATAGATGTTTTAAAGAAACCTCAATTAAGTTATGTTCTAGAAAAGGAGGATTCTTGCGTTTTTGCCCTCCTGCTGTGAAAGCATTCCGGCTCATTTCTTAAAATACGTCAATTGGTACACACAAGAAATAGGCCAATTTAGCAGCTTTTTGTTCCATTTCCCGTGGAGTAAAATTCTCATCAGTACGAGTCAATGGAATGGCTCCCTGGCCTCTGATATCCATATAAAGGACACGCCGAGCATAAATACCCTCTTTAACTTCTATTCTGACGGATTGAATATCTTTTATAAGAAATCGGAGGAAGACCCGACGATTTTTTCCAGGAAATCCCCAACGAAAGATACACACTATTCCGTCTTTTATATCAAATCGATCATAACCACTACCTACATTCCACGAAATTGTGCACCACAAATAGGAGCTAATAAAAAGACCCGCGATCCCATAAAAAGACATCACAATTCCTTGTGGAAAAAAAACGATTTCCTAAGATGAAAATAAAGATATCAAATTTCTACCAAGATAACTCGAGGTTCCAACCAACAAGAATCCCAATGAACCTAAAAAAGAATAATAGCCCAGCAGAAATTACTTGTTTTTCAAGCCCCCTTTATAGGTTCTATCCATAGATGTTCTGATCGACAACTCATACTTGATCCCGTTGCTTTTTTGGAATTGAGAGAATACCCCAAATGAATTTGACTTTAGTCCGTTTGTTTCCGAAGTAACTCGCATCAACTAGCACTAGTTTGATGTGAACCTTTAGGAGTAATTCATTAAGTTGGTTAGATCTAAACTAATAACATACCCTTCGTATGATCTCACTAAAGATAGTCACGTACATACAGATAGACCAACGTTACAGTTCAGCCATCCTCCGATTCGAGTATATTTGAAAATAGCTAGAACGTAGCATTTTCTGGAGACATAATAATTTTTCGGCGGAAGCCGCTTATACCATATTTTGCTAAATGGATATGTGTGTTATGATACAAACGTCAATTTGAAAAAAATAGATGCGATTTTGTGCCATCGGCGCTAAACAATCTTGTTTTTTTGAACATGAAGAAATAAAGAAGCCACTGCAATTGCCGGAAATACTAGGCCTACTAAAGGGACCAAAACAGAGGGAAAGTTAAGAGTTGTCATAGAATGGGTAACTCGATCTACTATTTGTACCTGTTATTATTATTTAGATTTTATATTGATTATTTTTAATATAAAGATATCTTATTATATATCTTATTATATATAAGGATATCTTACTTATTATAATTTGATAATTTTAAATTGAAATTATCAGTACTTAATATCTATAGATATAAGTATCTATCTAAGTGAGTATATAATGTAGTTTTTTCTCTTTCACCGTGAAGGATTTGAAAGGAGATGAATATGCTCTTGTCTTCGAATTCATTTATTAAGCTAAGCAAAAAGTTTCTTAAAAATGAATTAGATTCTACATATTTAGATTCTATTTTTATTGAAGGGTTTGTTAGAATCCCATCCAGTAGTGATTCTTATTCAAAATAGGATTATCATAAGATATAGAAAGATAAAATTCTACATTTTCTTTTCTATATTTTAATTATATATGACGTATGACGAGAAGAAGATATTTTGTTTGCCTAATTTTACGAAAAAAAAAATTTCTCTTTTATCTTGTTAATAGAGGCTTCTTGATCAATAATAAGGAATAGAGAATATAGAAAATGGAGAATTTTTTCTTTTCTGTGACTTTTGATTCTTTATAAAATTAGATCTTATGTCAATAAAGAAAACCCCATTCGTCTAATTTTGACTTGGATTCCGATAAACTAATTACTTGTTTGCTCAAAATAATTGAACTTAAAGTTTTAATTTTGATTTAAAGGAAAGAAAGTGTGGAGTTGAAATAACTCACTCAGAACGCTTTTTAAAGGATTACGTGGTACGATTAGATCGAATAAGCCCTTCTGGAATAAATACTCAGTCGCTTGTGAATCGTCGGGTACTGTTTTATTCAATGTTTGTTTAATTACTCTTTGTAACACCCGGTTATTTTTTTTAAGTCAAAGAAAGAAGAAGAAGAAAGAAAAAGAAAGAAAAAAATTAAATTCCAAGTTGAGGGACCAGTCTTGCCAAAAGGACAAACTCTTTGGAAGAGTGGGTGTAAAAGGGGCATGGCTACCCACACCCCTCTCCCATTCTCTTCATTCATTCGGCCAAGAGAGGAAAAGGGAGAAAAAGGGGCAAAACTTCGGGTTTTGAAGAATCAAGGTGAAGAGGCTGTTGATGTGAGTTCTAGGACCCCTCTTTTACACGTTTTTGACTGATTTTGGGGCTGGAACACATAGCAAACTGTTTTTGGGTGTGTTGGGTGTTGAACCCGTTTGTGTGTGTTTTGTGTGGGTGTGCGAGCGGGTGGGGCTCGTGTTTGGGCTTGTGATGCTTGAATGATGTTATGGTTGTGTTTCTAAGGCTTAGGATGGTTGGTTTAAGCTTAGAACAGGTTAGGAAAGGGTCGGAGGCTGAAATCTGCAGTTAGGGTTCGAAGGGGGCTACATTCTACACCCAGCTAGGGCTCATGCGACTGGGAGCAATGAGACCGAATGGCATGCGACTGGAGGCCATACAGCTGAAAGGCATGCGACTAAGGTCCATGCGCCTGAATGCCATGCGACTGAGGGTCATACGTATGGGAGTCATGCGACTGAAGTTCATGCGCCTAAAAGACATGCGATTGAAGGTTATGCGACTGAAGGCCATATGGCCGAATGGTCATGCGACTGAAGGTCACACGACTGAAAGTCATGCGACTGAGGGTCCATACGCCCCATAGTGCCATGCGTCTGGAGACTCCATACGCCTAAGTGTCCTCACGCGTCTGGAAGGCCATGCGACTGAATGGTGCCCATACGCCCAAATAGGGCTCATGCGCCCGAAAGAACTTAATTTATTTTCTGAATATCGAGGAAAGGAGTAAATGTAGGCTTTGACTTGGGAGGTTCCCGGGGGTTTATGTAAGTTGACTTTTGAGGTCATGGATGATATGATGAGCATGTATGATGTATGATTGGTGCTTATGCATGATTGTATATATGTGGTATGTTATGCCTGTATGATGGTGCCTTGCATGGCGATGTTTTGTAACGAATGTTGTTTTAACTTGCAAAAGAATTTATAATGAAGTGTTTGTTTTAATGTTTCCGCTGCAATGTATTCTTTAAGTTAATGAACCTATATGTTTTATGTGCGATGATTGGCCAGTTGTAAGCGTCCCGGGAACGGGGCCTTACACTCTTTTACCCGCAAAGGCAATGTAGGTGATATCCCCCAACATACCAAAACTAGTTGTCACCCTACCAGTAGTAGGAGATGTAAGGATTGGTACATAGAATGACTTTTTATTTGATTGATAATCATATAAAGCATAAGATATTTTAGCCATTTGCATCAAGCTCAAGCTTCCTTCTTGCATTCGTGCCCCTCCGGAAGCACACACTATAATAAGAGTTAGAAATTCTTTAGTAGCGTATTCAATCAAATGGGTAATTTTCTCCCCGACTACGGATCCCATACTACCCCCCATAAACTGAAAATCCATAACCGCAATTGCTACGTTAATACCGTCTAGTTTCCCTATGCCTGTTTGAACAGCCTCGATTAATACTGTCTTTCTTTGATAAGAATCGATACGATTTTTATAAGGCTCCTCCTCCGAATGAAATTCAATGGGATCCAGAGAGACCATGTCTTCATCCATAGGCTCCCAAGTACCCGGATCGATCGAAAGTTCGATTCTATCTGAACTACTCATTTTCAAATGATATCCACATTGTTCACAAAGATTAATTTTTTATTTAAAAAATTTCTTATAATTAAATCCATAACAATTTTCGCATTGAACCCACAAATGCCTGTATTTTTGAGTTATATCCAGATCAGTAGAACTTTCTCGTATCATTTGATCACTCGTTCTGGCATCTGCGTTTTTACTACTATTTCCAATTTCACCACAAATGGAACTAGATATGTAATTGTTATTGGAAGTGTCACTACCGCTTATAATGTAACTATCAATATAGATTTGAGACTGAAGATAACTGTCAATGCAACTATTAATGTGACTATTCCAAGTATACTGAGTATCATTCATGTAAGGATCTTGTTGGGGATTCTTACTCTTAGATCCATTATTCAGATAACTAGAATTCCGATAAAAAGAACTTTCTAGTTCATTACAAAAATGATGATCATTGTCAATCTCAAAAATATGATTTTCAATATCGAAATAGATATAATAAATGTCCCCATTACTATCTTTCACTAAAAAAGTATCATCAGAGATGAAATTCCGAATGCCCTTGACGCCAAAAAAAAGATCAACATTACTGTAATTGTCATGACCACCCCAACTCTGAATGTATTTATCCGTATTATTTATATTCGGATCTTTACTTTCACTGGCATTTTCAATAGGACCAAGACTGCTCGTTGATTTACTTAGCCTACATCTGTGTTCGAACTCCTTCTTAAATAACATCGAATTGAACCACCATCTTTTCATAAAGTTTTATTGCTCCATATTTGCATGAAAATACAATAGATGAATAGTCATTCGACGAAAAATCATTTATTT
>CM046039.1:73685618-73793118 GCA_025215565.1 Flaveria ramosissima
TTCACTCATTGAAATTGAATAAGTAAACAATTAAATTGGATTCGGTTGGATGGTACTAACATTGGTTATTGTGATCGAAAAATAACGTAAAAATAAAAAAGTAAAACCACAAAAATGTTTCTTTCGTTTCCTTTTTTCATAAAAGAATAAAAAAGATTATAAAAAATAATAAAAATCTCGTTTTTTTATGAAATTAATTTTACATATGTGTAATACTGTATTTACACATGTGTAAATCTGGTATTACACATGTGTATAACCAGATTTACACATGTGTAAATATCAGCTGGATAATTTTTATAAAAAGTTATATCAATATGGTAGGCGTTAGAAAAGATAAACAAATACTTAATTTAATAGTGAAATTTTTTTGGAAAAATAATATCGTAAAAAAAGTTAGAATGTTTTAAAAAAATGGTGAAAATGGCATGTGACTTGCATGTGATGAAAATTGTTTGGCTCATATTGGTCCTAGAGTTCTCAAAAAAAGATGGTTCTCAAGATAACTCTACCTATATATATATATAGGAGAATTCAAATGAAAACAAAAAAAATTAGAAAAAACCAAAAAAACCATTTCTAGCCACATATACATATTTTTATTTTTTAAAAGTAAACCAACTTTTTGTAAAGAACCATTTCTAGCTACATATTTTTATTTTTCTCTTCTTTTATTTTTGTTTCGTATTTGAAAGATACACTTCAAATCTTATTTTGTATTGAATTATATGCATAGATACATGTCACACCCCCGCTAAAAGCGGAAACACGGGGATGTAACGAGACCGGGATCGTCATAACACAAGGTAAGCGATAGAGAGCAATATAAATAAATGATGACATGCGTGTCATGACGACACCCGACAACAAGGGGACTTGTGTCGTGTTTAGTCAATGTTCACGACAACATAGCCATAAGCAGCATGATGATGATAACATATATACACATAAGATGAAAATGTAATTGTTAATTCCCACAACCCGGGAACAAGTTTCAAATGTTGATAATTGTTTACATGCGATAACATTGTTCAAAAAGATTGTTTAACAAAACATGAGCTAAGTCCCAAAATGCATCCTAGGGTCTCCACTAAGGCAGCACACCTAGATTCCTGGACTTGCATGATCACCTGAAAAGATATGCTTAAAACGGTCAACATAATTGTTGGTGAGCTCGCAGGTTTATGTAATAAAAATGTAAGTGATGCTGTATATAATAGCGCGTCGGAATACCGTGAATACAGTTATTACACAAGTAAATATCACATGACATGAGCTTTGCAACCAAACCTAGCGACGTACACAAAGAAATTGTCGGCATATATTCACCCAAGGGCCCGTTCCTGGCCACTGATGGTACCAACTAGTATACCATCGAACGAGGGTGGGGGTGTCAACCCAGTAGTACTACCAATACCTAACCGTCGGTTCCCACACTGGAATTAAATAGTAGCAAAGATAGAACCACACAGCAGACCCAAGCATGTATCAAATAGTACTTGCAACACAGTATCACGTTGATTCCTTGTATGTAAAATGTATGTAAGTGTACAGCATAAAAATTGTGTAAGCATACTCTTCCCCCAATTTGTAAATGATTGAAATATTGTATAAGCGTAAAAAGGGGCCACGAAACTCACTTGTTAGGTGGTAAGTATGTACGAGCGATGTATCCCAAATGTTGAATGCAAATAAACAGTCAAACACCTATTGACAGTTATTGTATAGCATTAATGATATGATATATGTATAAGCGCGTAATAATGATGGGTCGGTTCGGGTCGTATCGGATGGGTCACGCACACACACACAGACTGACACACGTACTAGACCTTATGTAGATCTAAGTACAAGACATTGTTGCCACTAATGATGATATTTAAGTAAAAGTGTCGTTGTTAATCGAAAGAATATTGAATAAGTGTCAATAGTTATAAGTCAATTTAGTCGTTCGTAAAGCGTTAGTTAAATTTGCTCAAAATAGTTTCTGTACCCTTTCTCGCGTTGACTTTAATTTTCGTGGCCAAACAATGGCATTATTGTGTTAGTGTTACCTCGACACCACACGACATACTCACGCCACGCACAAGGGGTCAAACACAACAATTTCAGTCGCATAACAAGGTCAGACGCATGACTCAACCTCCATTCGTGCGAATCAACCCTCAATCGTGCGATTCAGCTTCATTCGTACGATTGAGCCTTCATTCGTATGATTGGCCTTCAGTCGTACCACACAACACCCAATCGCACGACTCAACTTCCATGCGCACGAATCAACCTTCAATCGTGCGAATTAGCTACTTTCGTACGACTGAACCTTCATTCGTGCGATTGGACTCCAGTCGTGCGAATCACATTCATTCGCACACATTCAGTCGGTCACCTGACTCAATCGCACACAATCACTCAATCGCATGACTCAATCGCATACACTCAATCGCACGCATGACTCAATCGCACACAGACACTCAGTCGCACAACTCAGTCGCACGACATGCCTAGTCGCACAACTCAGTCGCGCGATTGGCTCAGACGCATGATCCAGTCGCACGACCCACTCAGTCGCACGGCTCAATCGCATAGATGACCCAGTCGCCTGATCTGCAGAATCGCGACTGTGGTTGGGAGGAGCAGACCCCGAGCTGCTCTAAACACGGTTTTACACCACAAGGACCTCCAGAAACACTCAACAAACATACACTAGCATGAAACACAAGCAAAGAGACCTCACACGCACCCATACGACCTGGTGTGTTCGGGTTGAACCCGAACACCCGAAACCCTAGTTTGGACAGCCGTGAAAAGGCTCAAAAATGGACAACCAAAGACAACTACCTGCTAAGGAGGGGTAGTCTAAGCTGTAGACGGTGTCAAGACGAAGAAAACAGACCTCTCGGGTTGGATTTGGTGCTAAGATGGTGATTTAGTGTGTGAAGAGGAGATGAAGATGAAGAAGATGGTGATAATGAAGATTAGGGCTGAAAAAGAGGTATTTATACCCAGCCCAAGTTTACAAAATTACAAGTTTAGTCCCTGCACTTAACCCCTGAGTTTTCCCAAATTTTGTTCGGTTGAAAAACGACTTCGTTAGGTTTTTATATTAATTGTAAAAGTTCATTTAATGTTGTCATGACTTAAGAAATGGTTATATTAAAACATTTATTATATTTATAAAATGATATATTTAATGTTTTCAAAAAGGAAAGTTTTAAAGGTCTTTTTAAGGTTCACACACGATTTTTAACGAATGCACTCACAACGATAATATTGCACACATGATATCCATATAATGAGTCAAATAATGATGAGGAATGACCAAATATAGAAGAGATGACGGACAAACACGTCAATTGACGGACCTTAAAGTGACGGATGTCACAGTATCCCCCAGTTGAGAGAATTTCGTCCCGAAATTCAGCTGGAGTTAGGTCCAAGAGTGTCATCCTCAAAAGATGTGGATATTTGAGTTTCATCTGATCTTCACGTTCCCATGTAAACTCTGGCCCTCGTTTTGAATTCCACCTTACGCGAACAATAGGTATCCTACTGCGCTTCAGTTGCTTGACCTTTCGATCCATGATCTCAATGGGTTCTTCAACAAAATGAAGCTTGTCATCAATCTTGATTTCCTCGATTGGCACGTGAAGGGATTCATCGGCCAAACATTTCTTGAGGTTTGACACGTGAAAAGTATCATGTACACCGCTAAGCTCTTGTGGCAACCTTAACCGGTAAGCCACTGGACCGATCCTTTCAGTGATCTCAAATGGTCCAACATATCTTGGGGCTAACTTCCCTTTCTTTCCGAATCGAACGACTCCTTTCCAAGGGGAAACTTTGAGTAACACACGATCCCCAACATTGAATTCTAGAGGCTTCCGACGATTGTCGGCATAGCTCTTTTGGCGATCTCGCGCGGCTTTAAGTCGATCTTTGATTTGGAAAATCTTGTCTGTTGTCTCTTGGATGATCTCTGGGCCTGTCAGTTGACTTTCACCAATTTCGGCCCAACAAACGGGAGATCTGCATTTCTTCCATACAACGCTTCAAATGGAGCACATCCAATGCTTGTATGGTAGCTGTTGTTGTAGAGAACTCAATCAACGGTAAATGAGCATCCCAGCTACCACCAAAATCGATTACACACGCTCTCAACATGTCTTCTAGCGTCTGTATAGTGCGTTCACTTTGGCCATCTGTTTGAGGGTGATAGGCTGTACTCATGTCTAACCGAGTACCCATCGCTTTCTGTAGCGTCTGCCAAAAACGTGAAGTGAATCTGCTATCACGGTCGGATATGATTGACACCGGCACCCCGTGCCGTGTCACGACCTCTTTGATGTACAATCTCGCCAACTTATCCATCTTGTAATCTTCTCGGATAGGCAAGAAATGTGCTGACTTCGTCATTCGATCAATAATGACCCATATCGAGTCATGACCGCTGCTTGTTCTAGGGAGTTTGGTAATGAAATCCATAGCTATGTTCTCCCATTTCCACTCGGGAATTTCAGGTTGCTGTAATAATCCCGATGGCTTCTGATGTTCAGCTTTGACTTTCGAACACGTCAAGCATCGACTGACGTATAAGGCAATGTCTTTCTTCATGCCTGGCCACCAGTATAGATCCTTAAGATCATGATACATCTTGTCTGCACCAGGATGAATAGAATATCGCGTCTTGTGGGCTTCATCCATGACTAAGGTACGAACACCTCCCCATTTGGGTACCCATATGCGATCCATGAAGTACTGAATACCGTCATCCTTGCGAATCATCTGTTTATCTAACCCCCGGAACTCTTCTCCCGCAAGGTTCTCTTCTTTCAATGCCTCACTTTGTGCAATTTGAATCTGAGCTTTCAAGTTGGTTTGAATGGTCAATCCCAACGCTCGTGCACGTAGTGGTTTCACACGTTCTTTACGGCTTAAGGCATCAGCCACCACGTTAGCTTTCCCCGGATGATACCGGATTTCACAGTCGTAGTCGCTAAGAAGCTCTACCCATCGTCGTTGGCGCATGTTGAGTTCCTTCTGATCCAGAATATGTTGAAGGCTTTTATGATCCGTGAAGATGATGCATTTGGTGCCATACAGGTAATGCCTCCAAATTTTGAGTGCAAATACTACAGCGCTCCAACTCAAGATCATGAGTGGTGTAGTTCTTTTCGTGCACTTTAAGTTGTCGCGAAGCGTAGGCAATCACCTTATCCTTCTGCATCAATACACATCCCAATCCTTGATGTGACGCATCGCAGTAGACCACAAAATCATCTGTTCCGTCTGGGAGAGACAGTATCGGCGCGTTGCACAACTTCTCTTTCAACGTTTGGAACGCTTGCTCTTGTGCATATCCCCAGTCAAACTTCTTGTCTTTCTGAGTAAGCAGGGTTAACGGTTGCGCGATCTTTGAGAAATTCGCGATGAAGCGACGATAATAACCGGCCAATCCTAAAATTGCCGTATCTCTGATGGTGTCTGGGGCGTATCCCACTTCTTCACCGCTTCGATTTTGCCGGGATCTACGTGAATCCCGTCCTCATTAACCACATGACCCAAAAACTTCACTTCTCGCAGCCAAAACTCGCACTTTGAGAATTTGGCGAAAAGTTTCTCTTCGCGTAGCAGCTCCAGAATAGCCCGAAGATGTTCTACATGATCCTCCTTTGATCGGGAATAGATAAGTATATCGTCTATGAACACGATCACAACTTATCCAAGTAAGGTTTGCAACCCGATTCATTAGATCCATGAACACAGCTGGTGCGTTAGTCAACCCGAACGGCATGACCAAGAACTCATAGTGCCCATAACGAGTCCTGAACGCAGTCTTCGGTATGTCGTCCTCAAAAACCCTTAGCTGATGATAACCAGAACGAAGATCGATCTTTGAAAAATACGAAGCTCCTTGCAGCTGATCAAATAAATCGTCGATCCTGGGGAGAGGATATCGGTTCTTCACCGTTAACTTGTTCAGTTCACGGTAATCGATGCACATACGGAACGATCCATCCTTCTTCTTGACAAATAGTACCGGCGCTCCCCACGACGTGAATGACTCGGTCGAATAAAACTCTTCTCCAGTAGTTCCTGTAATTGACTAGACAACTCTTGCATCTCGGATGGCGCTAGTCGATAAGGCGTTTTTGCTACCGGCGTAGCTCCAGGAACCAACTCAATACGGAATTCCACCTGTCGTGGAGGAGGTAAACCAGACAAGTCATCTGGAAATACTTCTGGGTAATCCCGTACCACTGGAATATCCACCAGTTCCTTTCCTCGTCTTTCTTTTCAACCACATGAGCCAGAAAAGCGTAGCACTGCTTTCGTAAACTCTGGCGTGCTTTCATGCAGGAAATAAGCTTTAAACTCTTACCCGGTCGTTCTCCCTGAACCTTGAGTACTTCCCCGTTTGGCATAGGGATACGTACTACTTTGTCTCGACAGACAATCTCTGCTCCATTCTGCGACAACCAATCCATACCCACAATCACATCGAAGCTCCCTAACTCGAAGGGTATCAAATCTATCTCAAAGGTATGATCCTCCAGCGTCAACGAACACTTCCTAATAATCTCATCGGCCTGAGCAACTCTACCATTGGCCATTTCTACAGAGTAGCTAGTTTCTAGCCTACTAGGACTCAAATCAAGTAATTGCACAAACTCGGAAGAAATAAAACTATTGTCTGCTCCAGTATCAAATAATATAGATGCGAAGTGATGATTGAGTAAGTGCGTACCCGTGAAACATTCGGGTCCTGACGAGCATCATTGGCTCCAATGACGAATGCACGTCCCCGAGCTGCATTTCCCTGAGTAGCCGGGCCTTGATTCCCAGCGATAGCCAACACCTGCTGCTGGTTGTTCCCCTGTTGACCCGGTGCCCGATTCAGCCTGGGGCACATATTCCTGTAGTGATCGGGGCTCCCACATTCAAAGCAAGCCCTTGCATTCCCGGCGGGGTTAACCGCGTTGACGGGTGCTACAAGATTCGGCGCAGTTCTGCAATCTCTTGCCAAATGACCCGGGCGCTTACAGTTAGCGCACACCCGGCACTGCGTCCCTGGGGGATGATGATAATTGCACCTGTCACATTTGGGGTGCGGCCCCACATACTCTCTCCTGGCCTGAGACACGGCCACAAAATTCCTGGTCGGCTTAGACCTCTTCTCAAACCTTCCGGCACTCGACCGGCTCGATTCCCCAACATCCTTCCTCTTCTCGGCCCCTCGGCCCAAAACCCCTGTTCTAACCATCTATCAGTCAAAGCGCCAGCTTTCAGAATTGCGCTCTGAATAGTAGGAGGAGCGGCTGCTGTGACCATAGCTCTAATTTGAGGCGCGAGTCCCCAAATGTACCTTTCGATCCTCTTTGATTCCGGCGTAACCAGATGCGGAACCAATCTTGCCAGCTCATGGAAACGATCAGTATAAGCTGCATGCCCTGCCCCCACCATAGCATGATTCCAGAACTCATGCTCCAGTTTCTGCATCTCGTTGAGAGGGCAGTATTCCTCGGTAATCAAGGCTTTGAATTCGTCCCACGACATTTGCATCGCAGACTCTCTTCCTCGTGCTTGAATCTGGGTGTTCCACCAGGTTAGGGCTTTACCCTGTAGAGAACAAGTAGCATACTTGATCCTCTGGCTGTCGAGGCACTCACTGATGTCGATCACTGCCTCCATCTTTTCCAACCACCTGGTTAGGGCTATCGCCCCACCTTTCCCGTCGAATTCCCTTGGCTTACAAGCCACGAACTCCTTGTACGAACATCCCCGACGAGCATTAACCACTCCAGTTTCAATACCGGCAGTACCACCATTTCCGGTTTCCTGGTTGCTCTCGTTTCCAGTCGGGTTCCCGTTTCCCGTTTCAGTTTCTATCCCACCTTGGGCTCCATCATCGTTGCCACCATCCCCGTGAGGGTGGTGTTGTTGAAGTGCGTCGCTCACTTGGGCCACGATAGTAGGAATAAGCGCGGCCAATTGCTGAGCGATCAGGGCTGCCATGTCGGCGTTCCCTGTTCCTTGACTGTTACTGGCAGGAGCATCGTTTGCTCTTGGTGCTCTGCCTCTGCCTCGGCCTCTGCCCCTTGGGGCTTCACTCCCGCCACTACTGCTACGGGTGACTCTTCGAGGCGGCATGTTCTAATCATAAAAGAGGTAACATATAAACTTTAGTCACCATAAGATACAAATGTATTCCACTTATCAAATTCCAATGTTCATGTTCCGGTCAGCCAGACCACCATGCAGCCCATTTCAAGCATATTCTCGGTATACCGGTGGTGTTTATATATAGGGTTCCCCGCAGCGTTCCCACCACACCCACGATGTACCGAGAATGATGCCTGATCCGGTTACATGACATCCGACTTTCCTTTACATCATATCCATAATAATCCATCATAACAGTTGTGAGTCCATGTATACAATCACGTTTAGTCTAGCGGAGGTTGTCTATTTCCTCATCTTTCGAGGTTTCAGACATATTCCTCCTCAGAGTTAATCTCAATGTCCAAGGTCAAGCGCAATAGTATGATCTGTGATGATCTCTTCGGGTTTAATACCCGGATCTGATAACTAACTCGGCGCGCAGAGGGAACGGAAGATCCAATAGAAGCATCCCCATAAAAGAGTGAGCACAAGGCTCTCTCATAGGGTGGAAAGATCACATAACAAATAGATGAACAAGTCAAGCAGCGAGGAACACATACACGAGATATAATATGCATACAGAGTCCTAGCATGCAAATCTACATGAAGGTTCCTAGGTTATAGTCTAGGTCAAGCGTATTGCCTAATTCTCTATAACCAATGGCTCTGATACCAATCTGTCACACCCCCGCTAAAAGCGGAAACACGGGGATGTAACGAGACCGGGATCGTCATAACACATGGTAAGCGATAGAGAGCAATATAAATAAATGATGACATGCGTGTCATGACGACACCCGACAACAAGGGGACTTGTGTCGTGTTTAGTCAATGTTCACGACAACATAGCCATAAGCAACATGATGATGATAACATATATACACATAAGATGAAAATGTAATTGTTAATTCCCACAACCCGGGAACAAGTTTCAAATGTTGATAATTGTTTACATGCGATAACATTGTTCAAAAGATTGTTTAACAAAACATGAGCTAAGTCCCAAAATGCATCCTAGGGTCTCCACTAAGGCAGCACACCTAGATTCCTGGACTTGCATGATCACCTGAAAAGATATGCTTAAAACGGTCAACATAATTGTTGGTGAGCTCGCAGGTTTATGTAATAAAAATGTAAGTGATGCTGTATATAATAGCGCGTCGGAATACCGTTATTACACAAGTAAATATCACATGACATGAGCTTTGCAACCAAACCTAGCGACGTACACAAAGAAATTGTCGGCATATATTCACCCAAGGGCCCGTTCCTGGCCACTGATGGTACCAACTAGTATACCATCGAACGAGGGTGGGGGTGTCAACCCAGTAGTACTACCAATACCTAACCGTCGGTTCCCACACTGGAATTAAATAGTTGCAAAGATAGAACCACACAGCAGACCCAAGCATGTATCAAATAGTACTTGCAACACAGTATCACGTTGATTCCTTGTATGTAAAATGTATGTAAGTGTACAGCATAAAAATTGTGTAAGCATACTCTTTCCCCCAATTTGTAAATGATTGAAATATTGTATAAGCGTAAAAAGGGGCCACGAAACTCACTTGTTAGGTGGTAAGTATGTATGAGCGATGTATCCCAAATGTTGAATGCAAATAAACAGTCAAACACCTATTGACAGTTATTGTATAGCATTAATGATATGATATATGTATAAGCGCGCAATAATGATGGGTCGGTTCGGGTCGTATCGGATGGGTCACGCACACACACACAGACTGACACACGTACTAGACCTTATGTAGATCCAAGTACAAGACATTGTTGCCACTAATGATGATATTTAAGTAAAAGTGTCGTTGTTAATCGAAAGAATATTGAATAAGTGTCAATAGTTATAAGTCAATTTAGTCGTTCGTAAAGCGTTAGTTAAATTTGCTCAAAATAGTTTCTGTACCTTTCTCGCGTTGACTTTAATTTTGTGGCCAAACAATGGCATTATTGTGTTAGTGTTACCTCGACACCACACGACATACTCACGCCACGCACAAGGGGTCAAACACAACAATTTCAGTCGCATAACAAGGTCAGACGCACGACTCAACCTCCATTCGTGCGAATCAACCCTCAATCGTGCGAATCAGCTTCATTCGTACGATTGAGCCTTCATTCGTATGATTGGCCTTCAGTCGTACCACACAACACCCAATCGCACGACTCAACTTCCATGCGCACGAATCAACCTTCAATCGTGCGAATTAGCTACTTTCGTACGACTGAACCTTCATTCGTGCGATTGGACTCCAGTCGTGCGAATCACATTCATTCGCACACATTCAGTCGGTCACCTGACTCAATCGCACACAATCACTCAATCGCATGACTCAATCGCATACACTCAATCGCACGCATGACTCAATCGCACACAGACACTCAGTCGCACAACTCAGTCGCACGACATGCCTAGTCGCACAACTCAGTCGCGCGATTGGCTCAGACGCATGACCCAGTCGCACGACCCACTCAGTCGCACGGCTCAATCGCATAGATGACCCAGTCGCCTGATCTGCAGAATCGCGACTGTGGTCGGGAGGAGCAGCCCCCGAGCTGCTCTAAACATGGTTTTACACCACAAGGACCTCCAGAAACACTCAACAAACATACACAAGCATGAAACACAAGCAAAGAGACCTCACACGCACCCATACGACCTGGTGTGTTCGGGTTGAACCCGAACACCCGAAACCCTAGTTTGGACAGCCGTGAAAAGGCTCAAAAATGGACAACCAAAGACAACTACCTGCTAAGGAGGGGTAGTCTAAGCTGTAGACGGTGTCAAGACGAAGAAAACAAGACCTCTCGGGTTGGATTTGGTGCTAAGATGGTGATTTAGTGTGTGAAGAGGAGATGAAGATGAAGAAGATGGTGATAATGAAGATTAGGGCTGGAAAAGGGGTATTTATACCCAGCCCAAGTTTACAAAATTACAAGTTTAGTCCCTGCACTTAACCCCCGAGTTTTCCCAAATTTTGTTCGGTTGAAAAACGACTTCGTTAGGTTTTTATATTAATTGTAAAAGTTCATTTAATGTTGTCATGACTTAAGAAATGGTTATATTAAAACATTTATTATATTTATAAAATGATATATTTAACGTTTTCAAAAAGAAAAGTTTTAAAGGTCTTTTTAAGGTTCACACACGATTTTTAACGAATGCACTCACAACGATAATATTGCACACATGATATCCACATAATGAGTCAAATAATGATGAGGAATGACCAAATATAGAAGAGATGACGGACAAACACTTCAATTGACGGAACTTAAAGTGACGGATGTCACAATACACATACACATGTATGCATATATGCTCATATGCATATTTGCATATTTTTTTCACTTACGAACACACACGATAGCCAAATTATTAAAAATTTATTTCATGTGGATTTTCACGTAAAAAAGTATCTAAATTAGCATCCAAAATTATCATAATACCCTTACAAATAAAAATATCTTGAAACCAAAAAGGAAAAATGAGTGACTAAAAATAGTTATTTTGGTTCTTTACAAATTTTTTGTTCTCAATTGAATGCATTCCTACATATATATATATCATTCGCCGTTCAAATTTTTTTTATTTTATTGTAGGTTTTAGATAAATTGTGTAATAATACATATATTAATTCACAAAGAAAGAAACTGTGATGATAATTATGTTTTATTAAATTCATATTAGTAATAACTAGTATTAAGCCCCGTGTTGCGGCGGGCCGTACAAATCACGATAAATTTAACCAATGTTACAATATTGTTAGTGACCACGAAAATCGAAAAAACTCGTATAAGAAAATAAAAAATTATAATCGAACAGAAAGTAACGTAGAAACATAAAACATTAAAAACAATAATTTAGACGATTTAGGACCCGCACGTTACGATGGGGCCGTTAAATAGTAAAAAAAGTGTAACAACGTTGAACCACACGCATATGTTACAGATTTATTCTCAAAATTTAAACGGAAATGTAAAACGAAAAATTTGTAAAAACTAAATGTATATAGGGCCAAAGCTAAAAGTAAAAAATTATATGGGCTAAGTTGTAAAATATATAAAAGTATTTGGTTTAAAATAAAAGATTAAAAGAAAAAAAAAACATGTACAATTTTTAATGCTTAAAATATAACACTATATGCAAACTTGAGTTGATAATTAATATATATTAAATTGTTTATGAACCTGCCTCAAATGGCTCAAATCAAATTGTTTTATAGTTAACGTTTATTATTTCTGTTTGGGGGCAAACCGCTCATTGTAGTGATAATAATTTCTTTAATTAAAATTTATTATCTACTTCAAAGTTAGCCAATATTGTTTTTTAAGTAAAAAATTTATTACCGTTTATGATGTGTAGTCGTAACTGACCGTCACGGTTCCACTCCAATTAGTAGTGAACTTTATTATTGTAGTTATTTTGCTTGAAAGTTTTTTCAAAGGACTATAACACGATCCATTCGGTTTCGAATATTGATCTGAAACATGCGAAATTAGATCTTTTCAATTCGTCATCATCTCGGGCTATGATGGTTTGTCTGAGTCTTGATTGATCTTGTCCGCGTAGACGGATTTAAGTAGTTTTGTAAATCTATTGAAATTTTACTTTGATATGTTTTTTTCATGTGTATATATGTGTGTGAGAGAGAGATTTCTAAATATGTTTATAGATAGAATATAACAAAAAGAAGAAAAACCAATAATTGTTTAAATATGAGGACATTTAGCTATGAATGCATGACTGAAAATCGTGATAGCTTTTTTCTTTATTTATAATCTAGAGTTGGTTGGTGATGCTTTTTTAACTATTAGTTAGTATATTTTGTTAGTATATGTGGTTGGTGATTCGTTGCTAAATATGTGCAAGTAATCTATTAGCAATATACGTTGCAGAAACTACTTCCCATACACATTATCCAGGGACTTTTACCCATGGAATACCGATTTACGGATGGATTTTTCCTTCACTCAATGTCCTTTGATTAATTGTAAAATCGATGGAATCAAAACAAAACGTTTCATAACATGTACCATTTTAACAATAAATAGCATAGTTACAAGTTTAACAACTTTATCGGGTTTTCAATACATTACAAAACCAACAATACATATATAACTAGACATACGAAAGGGTAGAGAAACATAAAATTCATTATTTAAAACCAAAACGTCTTATTACTGAATCTTTATTTATACCATATAACAATAGTTGAAGCATAAAAAAGCTCTTAAAACAAACATAAACATAAAAACATGAAGCTCTTATTATTAATATTTTAAGACGCAGAAATTTGGAGCTTCATGCCAGCACTGCAGTGACCAGGGTGACCGCAAATGAAGTTGTTCAGACCCTTCATAAGCTTAATTTTATCATTTCCACTTGTGTACACCTTTGCATCTTTCGGGGTCATGCTACACCCATCATACCCTGCCTTATTCACTACCACCACACTGTGGGCTCCTTTTTGATAGTTGAACACTAATCACATGATAGAAGAATAATCAATAAAAAATAAACATATCTTTTACTATCATTATTGTGAAATAAAAACTTTAAATCAACTCATATTAGCTAAGTTTAAAGTTAGAACACATACAACTTTGTTACGGGTTTACTTGTCACACCTATTGGACCGGGTTAACCAGTTTAAGTAGTGAGTTATTCATAAATAAAATAAAACTTGTCTATATACATACATATGTGTGTATATAGTTTAAAACAAATAATAAATACCCTTTATGTTTTAATATAGATTTACGATATTATTTAAATATAGAGTTTAAAGTACTAATTTAATCGGTAAATATAGAAGGTAAAATCAGGTTCTGTTGTTGTTCAAATGGCAGGAAATGATTATTTTTGTTTTTGTTTTTGTTTCGATTTCTTGTTTTGGTTCTTGCCCCGTTGCTCTGGTCCAATAGGTTATAAAGAACATTTGAAAAATGGTCGAACTTAAGAGGTTAACCAAATAATAAAAATATAACTATATACACAAATAAAATAAAGATCTGATGTTGAGCGGCTACCAAGGACGTCGCCGGCTTTGAAATTTTTGCCTTTTTCCCAGCCGGATATGCCAGTCGTCCAACCACTGTTGTCACCAACTACATAAGTAGTTGCGTTAGCCACCTCGCAGTGAAACGCCACCACTAGTAGAAAGAGCACCGCCACTACCATCGTTGCACTATCTCTTCCCTCACTCATGGTTTAGTTAAACAAAAGATAAAGGGTTGGATTATTTGATCAATTTGGTTAAATCTTGAATGTTTGGTTGGATGTGAACCTATTTATAGGAAAAAGAGAAAAAAACAAAGAAAAGGAACCACTGTTTATCGATTTTTAAAAAAGTCATATTATTTCAATTTTTGTTTAACAACAAACTAACAATATCAAAAATCTACTATTGAGATTAATCGATTCTTTATTTTAAGACTCGAAATGGCATCAATTTACAAGGAAAAACATCAAATAGCACTATGGCATCGACTCATACTATTTAAATTTTTTAGACAAGTACAAGGTTTGTTTTATAAGAAACAGTTTTCAAAACAATTATTTATAAAATAATCATGAAAATAGCATTTTTATAATATAACTATAGTAATGGTTCAATTAAAAAGTATGTTTCATTTAAAAAATATGAAAAACATTTTAACCATTAATCTTTTTAATTAATGGCTAAGATCAAAATGTAAATAAAATTAAAAAAAATTGGAATACTATTTTAGTCATGGCCACTTTTATTTACTCTTTTTTAATTTTTTTTATTTTTCTTAAACATTCATAACTTTTATATATGACATTAATTTTTTTATCAAAATTATATCAGAAAAATGAGCATATTATATATTTAAAACGAGTACGGTATTATTGTATATAGATATTAAAAATTACGTTTTCCAACACATGGTGATTTCTATTCATCATAATGTATTTCCTACGTGTTATTGTGTGCATCTTCATTCATCATTTTGTTATTCTGAACATTATTTTTTTTTCTAAAATAACAAAAACTGGAAAAAAAATTGTGAAATTACCTTGTTATGTAATTCTAGTAATGAAAATAGAATAATATGAAAATAACAACTAATTCATTTTATAAACAATGACAAACTAACAAAACTTGTTATAAAACTTAAAATACAATGATGAATGCATTGAGGTTTTTCTGCTCGTCATTACTAAACATTTTTTACGTTAAGTATTGATAAGCATATTGATAAAATAACATTATTTTGTACTTCTAATATTAAAACATAATAATAAAATAACAACAAATTTATATAACGTATAAAAAACATTGACAAAAATAAAACAAAATAATCTAAAACATAAATTACAATGCTAAATACGTAGAACAAATGATAAAAGATATTTGACACAAGAACCTAATATATTTGACACAATGTTAAAATACCCTTCCTTTTTAAAACAATAAAAAACATATATTAAGCTTAGTATTATTCTCAGTTTTTTAAGACTAAAGATTTTTTTTACTAAAATTCTACCATATAGCTATATTTCTATAATCATATTATATCGCATAATATTATATCATATTTCTATAATTATATTACATCGTATAACATTTTCATGAAAATAACAATTTCTTTAACATGCATGCCCCTCGAATTTCACTTGATATATTTCTCCCCTTCTACAATTGTTTTTTTGTTAACATCAAATATACGACCATGTTTGGAAGACAGGTCAACGTAGAGCATCTTTGCTTTGAGCGAGACTAGTGAGACTCTAACCCAAAACCTCTCCATTTTTGTTGTCTTAGGTATATCACATTAATCACTTGTGCTGAGGATAATCGGTCTACCCCTTCAAAACATCAAATCATATTTTTATTTTATTTTTTATTAATCTACTTTTTTTTACTAATTTATTCCTTTTTACCAATTTATAATTATTGACTATACATATTTTTTGTGGCAAATCACAAATGTATGTGTTATCCTAATCAGGTTCATTTATCCGTTTCCTACCCGGGACCGCACCCCAATCCCGTCAGGAGGAAACCTACAACTATGAAAACCCACTAGCTCAACCTATAATATTTTTGCTTCGAGCGAAACTCGAACTCAACACCTCCCTGTTTTTAATTGTGTTGGATACCGTCACTTTTTTAGTATTGTCCACAACTATTAAAACCACTAGCTCAACCTATAATATTTTTGCTTCAAGTGAAACTCGAACCCAACACCTCCCGCTCCTTATTTGTAATTGTGTTGGATACCGTCACTTGTTTATTATTGCCTATATTTCAGTTGGTTTTGTACTTCTTAATTTTATTTTTGTTAATACTAGAGAATCAAATATAAATTTTCTTCATGTTATAAACCTTATTCATAGTTATCAATTAAGATATATAGATAGACTTTATCGATCTATACTTGACTTAAAGATTATTATATTATCTTAATGATTATTAACTTTATTAAATGATTAGATTTACTACTCCTATAAATACATCTTTTATTTTATTAACCGAATATAATATCTTTTCACCCTATATTTCTTTCATATAATTTGCTACAAAGGCTTGTTTTACTGACAATTCTTGAATTCTTTGATTTGTTAGAATACGTAAACTTAAATGTGAAAACCGTGAAAAATAAAAAGTTTGACATCATTAAACTCGTTTGATTTTTATGCAATATTTTGCATAATAATGTTTATCTTCCAAGTATTAATATTTATATAGGATGATGATCATTTATTTTACTTCCTAGTCTAAAACACATAGGAACCAACAAAGTTGTACCATATGTCATATGTATTAAAACATAAAGTTGCACCTTGTTCATGTTCGTTCGGTTCGTTTGCAGCCCTAAACACAATACCATTGCAAATAAAAACAATAAAACTATACATGTCAAGGTAAAAGTCATCTTAACCTTTTTAAATTAAATATTTATTACTATAATTCTACCCTATAACTATATCCTTATAATAATATTATATCACATTATCATATTTCTATAATGATATGACATGTTCATGAAAAGAACATTTTATAACATTTTCTTTTTACATAATTGCCCTCAGGTCTCTTTTCACTTGATATATTTCTCCCCTTTAACAATTGCTATACCCCTTAACATCATATCGAAAATTTTTTTGTTTTTTACTAATTTACTATCATATTGTTTTTTACTAATTTGATACATTTGTTTTTTATTAATTTATTATTTTTATGTTTTGAGTAAATTACACGGATAATCCCTATGGTATATTCAAATTACTGTTTTGGTCGATCTCCAAGTTTTGAAAACAATAAGCTTAGTCTTAAAGTATACATAAATATAACAAGTTTGGTCTCTAACATGGATGGACAGTTATTTTTTTTTGTTAAGCTGTGTTTAAATACCAAAATACTGACTAACGTTTGAACTACCAACGAAACTTCAAAACACTGCCAAAAGCATAATACATATATAACCAAACATGAAACATACAATCAGTAAAAAAAACACATTTGAAAGTCCTTAACGTAAAGCCTAATATTATGATGGGTAAGTCTTTATTTATATCATATAACGGTAGTTAAACCATAAGAAACTCTTAAGACATACATAACAGCATATATAGATTTGAATTCTTATTATTATCTTGTTATTTAAGACGCGGAGATTTGAATCTTCATGCCTGCACCACAGTGACCAGGGAGACTGCAAATGAAGTTGTTAAGACCCTTCACAAGCTTAATTCGGTCTTTTCCACTTGTGTACACCTTTGCATTTCTTGGGATGGCGTTGCACCTATTATACCCTACCTTATTCACTGCCACCACGTTATGTGCTCCTTTTTGGTAGTTGAACACTAATGTCATCATAAAATATAAATGGATTAATAAATATATATTTACTATTGTATTATTCTTTTATCAAGAGAAAATTACGAGAAGAACCATCTGGTCTGAAGTTGTTTACCCAAATAGTCATTGGCTTCTTTAAAAAATATATATTTAGGACTCCAAATAGTTTTATCCAATCAAAATAGGTTAGATGTCTTATAATTGTTAAAGTTTTAAATGAGCACAAAAGTCTTGTAGTTTTACGCCAACAAACACAAAAGGTGGTGCTTCAATCCTTTTGGATGCAGTCTAATGGGCACAAAACTTTAATGGGCTCAAAACTTTTTTCCAAGTCAATCGAAGGAAATCATGCCAGAATTTTGTGCCAAATACAGTGTGTTAGATTTTTTATTACGTTCCGGTATAAATTTATTAAAAAATTGAATCAGATCATATATAATAGATTTTTACTTTTATATACAATTTTGTTGTTTTATAACTATTGTTGTATAAGAGCATTCCTCTCATTTCTCATATTATTTATTATGAGTGTGTTCCCTATATATAATTGGAAATGGTTGTGAGTGGGGTGGAGAGAAAATGTTACTGTCAGTCTGTATATTATTTGTTAAGACACCGTTCATCCCTATTAAATTTTATTATTTGTTTAAAATAGTTGTGAGTGGAATAAAGAGAAAATGTAATGATAAATATATAAAATATATTGTTTAATTGAAAACGAAAGAAAAAAATTAATGATTTTTAATGTTATTATAGAGATGGACATGAGGAATGAGATAAGGATGCTCTAAAACTTCATCCACATATCGATGAAGACCCGACAAAGAAAAAAATCTTCTGCAATCTAAAATTCAACATATATTTTTTATAAGTTTTGTCTTATTAATTCTCTACTTATTTGTATTTATGTTTCGATTTAAATTTTATTTCCCATCACAACAGGCAAGCATTACTCAGTAGTTGATAATTAAGGAGAATAAAGAGTTTTTACCCATTTTTTATTTAATCTTTTTATGGTTTTTGTTTCTCTCTTTTTCAATTGTTATATTTTTTTCTTACTACTTTACCAATTGACTCGATTTGTATAGATT
This sequence comes from Flaveria ramosissima, assembly GCA_025215565.1. Taxonomy (NCBI): domain Eukaryota; kingdom Viridiplantae; phylum Streptophyta; class Magnoliopsida; order Asterales; family Asteraceae; genus Flaveria; species Flaveria ramosissima. Next base: position 73,704,718 of record CM046039.1, read on the forward strand.
TTTTATTGCTTTTCCAAATAACACAATTGAGTACCCTTCATTTGAAAATCCAAAATTTTCATATCTGTTGTTATTCATTTGAAAAAAAAAGCATATGAAAAGTATAAAGTGGTAAAATGAATTCTTAACGTGACAACTTACATATAATTGAACTTTTAAAGTGACAAATATATTATAAAGTATTGAACTTTTAAATAAGTAAAATCAGTGTAAAATCAGTAAATATCACTGTAAAAATCATTGTCATCAAGTAAAATTGAAAAGGAGTAAAAAAAGGTTGTGAAAAAACCGGATCAGTTGGAAAAGCAACAAAAGAAAGTGCTAGAAAAAAACGTGAAAAAGGAAAAAAATGGAAAGGAAAGAAAGCAAGAAAATAAATATGAGTTGCAAAATGAGTAAAAGAAAAATTATAAAGTTTAATGATTACGAATTGTTATTTATGAAATATATTAAAACGGATATATATATGATATTTTAACAATCTTAGAGAGGGATATGTATGATATTTGGTAAGATTTTTAGGATATACAGGGTCAACCCAAATGTAAATTTGGGTAAAACTAAAGCTTGGGGCCTTTAAAAAATAGTTTTATTTTTATAGATAAATTATATATATTAAACACTGAGTGTGGGCGGATGAGTAAAATGGTAATCCGTATTGGCATGAGGAGGGAAGTCAATTAGGTAGCGGCGGAACTTGGCATACGGGTACAGGGTCTGATCACATTGATTTTTTAGTGGTAAATGTGCGGTTGAAACCATGCGCACTTGAAGTTGGAGGTTACGAGTTCAAAACCTTCACCAGCCTCTTTTTCTCCCTTTTTATTTAAGTAAAATTACTAAAACACCCTTACTTTAATAACACAAAATAAAACCCTAGTCTCCATTTTTTCCTCCATGCCCCTCATCGACATATGTAGATTGCACATCCAAGAGCTGGACGGACTGCCCACATTTTGATATTATATTTTTGTTAATATTTTCAATACAGTTTAATTACATTCCAAACCGAACTGAACCGAACCGACCCAACAACCCGAAAATTTTATTATTATTTTGTTATTAAACGAATCAGCGAAAAATAGTGACCTCACTCGTAAAAAATCTTGGTTCCACCACTGCAATTAGGGGCTACTAGGGGAACAAAAGCGGGAGAAGTCGGTGAATGTGAAGTTCATAATCGGCCTTCAAACTTATGCTTCAATCGGTTTCTACAATTCTGCTTCGATCATCGTCTTCAATCATTCATTTGATGCTTTTGGTTAGTTTTTATTGCATCTTCCTTGCTTCACAATCGGCCTTCAATGTTCATAGTCAGTCAGGTTTGTTTCGTTTCACCGTTACAATTTACAATTTCAATCGGCAATATTTTTGTTTCTTATTTAGTTGGCTAATGTATTACAATCAATTTTAGATTTCTGAACACATTGTGAGATTTAAGTGATAAATAAACAATTTTTGACTTATGTTTTGCTAATCAATTTTAGACACATTGGGATGTTGTCTTTTTAAATGTGTTGTTAAGGACAACACTTGTAAAACATTGATGTTACTTCTTTGTACAAGGATTTGTCACTGACCTTCCTAATCAAGAGAATGGATCTGTGTACTATGAGCTTTATTAAGATAATCTAATGATGTTTTAATGCATTACCTAAAAAGTATTAGATGGTTTGGTGGGTTTTGAACATTTGTATGATAAATTTTGCTTATTGCTCTAGTCATCATTATCATGTTGTTGAGTAGGTATCCCAATGGCATGTTCATGATCAAATATGCAGACTTCCTTGACATAGGACTATGCCTCAATCAGGTAATATATTACTTAGTTTTGTATCTTTTGTATGTGAAAAGATTACCAAAAGTTAGTAATTTAGTTATGATTAAGGAATTTATATTTATTAAAACAACAATAAAGTAAGCAAAACAACTGTTTTTAATAAAAAAGACCCTGAATTTAGAATTCACTTAGGGCCCCAAAAAGGATGGAGCACCCTGAATTTAATGAAAAAGACCCTAAATATTTATATATATGATATTAAAATTTAGTTTGAAAATATAAGAAAAAATTGTAAGAATATATATGAACTAATGCATTTTCTACTACTATTATTATGAATTAGTTAACATAAAAACACTTCATACCAAGGCCATCTTAGATTAAGCAAAAATCGACTAAAATTGAGAGCTTGATTAAATATATAACTATGTAAGCAATTAAAGTGGTGATAGGATGTTGAGAGGATACCAAGGACGTCGCCAGCCTTGAACTTCTTCCCTTTTTCCCAACCTGAGACGTTAAACGTCCAGCCACTACGACCACCCACGACATAAGTAGCTGCTTGAGCTACCTCGCACTGGAACGCGACCACTAGTAGATAGAGCATCACCATAGCCACGATTGCACTGCCTCTTCCCTTAACCATGGTTAAGTCAAACAAGAGATGGAGGGTTTGGTTATTTGATGACTTTGGTCTCTTTGTTTGTGGGATGTTGGGTGGGTATGGAACCTATTTATAGCCAAAAAATTTATTGGTTTTGAAAAAGTCATAGGTGGGTGGGTATGGAACCTATTTATAGCAGTAAAAAAATCAGTATTGGTTTTGAAAATTCTATTAAGGTTTTCTTAGACAAGTACAATGTTTCATTTTTAAGATACATTTGTTAAAAATAACTGTTTGTAAAAAAAATACAAATATAGCACCTTTGTAAAATAAATATACTTTTAAAGTTATTTTAGAACAATTTTGAACTCAACTCATATATTACTCTGGTATCTTTATTGACACATGAACTATACATTAGTATAACACGATGTGAGTTTCATGTTGTTCATCTTCAATCCATTTCTTTGCATTCTTTGTATTGTCAAGTCTTGAAAATTGGTTTTTTAATGCATTTCAACAATTGATGATAATGCATTTGTTACGAACCAAACAAAAAAACTCAACCAAAAAAGACTAGCTAGTTTAATGGATGAGAAAACTCATTTGGCCTATAAACGTCACATCGTTTGCATATACAACCAATGTAAGGGGCTGTTTGATTGCGCTGACTGAGTAAGATCTGACTGAGTAAGAAGCTGACCCAGTAAGAGGTTCTGACTGAGTCTGCATCTGACTGAAACTGGCTGTTTGATTTAGTATCTGACTGACTCTGCTGAATGATACATACACATATACATACCCATCTACATACACATCTACATACCCATATACATACACATCTACATAAAGGAATGATGATTACCGTAGGTTAGGGCTCGCGAACTTGATTACCGCTCGGTTAGGGCTCGGTCGGGAGGGGATGAAGCCGACCGAGGGGAGGGGAGGTTGGCCGACCGAGAGCTCAGGGGGAGGGGAGGTGACCAACCGAGAGCTCAGGGGGAGGGGAGGTGACCAACCGAGAGCTCAGGGGGAGGGGAGGTGACCGACCGAGAGTGCGGGGGAGGGGAGGAGCGCGACCGAGAGCGCAGGGGAAGGGAGGAGCGCCTGGGTCAGCAATGTGTTTTTCAAAGTTTGGGTCAGACATATATGACCCGCTCAGCAGCTACAATCGCGTATCATACGGGCTGACCCGCTGACCGAGTCAGCCGGGTCAGCCTGGTCAGACCAAAACAAATAGCCCCTAAGACAAGTCCCATACATTATAATGATTTAGTCCATAACAATACCATCTAGAAACATAGACAGGGAGGAACAAATATATAGATAATTAATGACAATGAGATGGTTTTGATACTTATAATCTTGTTGTGATTGTAAAATCGTATCCCGTACATATCACTCATTACCTGTTACGTGTCTTGTGACACCCTACATAAATCCCACATAGGTTGTGGACAGTAGAGATTCCTGGTTCATAAGGAATGTTCTGCCTCTAATATCAACAACGCGTTTTGGTTGTATTGGCTATGGATGAGAGGAAAACTCCATAGTTAAGCGTGCTCAGGTGGGAGCAATCCAGGGATGGGTGACCTCCCTGGGAAGTTTTCACCCGGCAACCAAAAGCAAACCTGTGAGCTCCTCGTGGGCAAAACGAACAATATTGTTGGTGTGAGGGGCCGGGTGTTACATAATGGTATCAGAGCCACTTCTGTGTCGTTCGGGATGTGGAACATACCTCACCAAGAATGGTGACTTCTTGGGCTCATCGAGGACGATGAGTCCAAAGGGGGGTGCTTGTGACACCCTACATAAATCTCACATCGGCCGTGGACAGGATACATTCCTGGTTCATAAAGAATGTCATGTCTCTAACATCGCAACGCATTTTGGGCGTATTGACTTTGAATGAGAGGAGAGCACCATAGTTAAGCGTGCTTAGGTTGGAGCAATCCAGGGATGGGTGACCTCCCTGGGAAGTTTTCACCCGGGCAACCAAAAACAAATCCGTATACTCCTCGTGGGCAAAGCGGACAATATTGTTGGTATGAGGAGCCGGGTGTTACATGTCTCATTATATGATTTTACATGGTTAAGAATTACTCTTTCAGATCTCTATCACCAGAAACTTAATATTAATTTGAAATATATCAAATACTTGTGTACAATTCCAACAATTTGAAGTTTTTAATTAATTTAAATTTCTAACAACTATAACAAATTTTAAATACTTTTTATATATTTTTAATAATAAATATATCGAAAAATAAATTTCTATATGGGTAAATAAATATGTAGTTTTCCTAAGAATAGTGCAGATGGCCCTGTATAATTATGATTGAAGATGGTGTAGAGCGTAGCCGAATATACTCTTTATAGATAAGAAAGATTATAGGCCGTAATATTAAAACACTTCCAATTATAACTCGACATCTCTCTATACTTCTCGTATACACTATACACGCATATAAGGTCAAATACACTAATAAACAAGAAAAGTTCAAAGGCTGTCAGAGGGTTATATATCACATATAGTGTTGACAGAGGTTTATACGCCTCATATGGAGCTATATGCCCCTCTATACGAAGCTTATAGGGCTATACGACCCATATTAAATCTAATGGTGTTGATTTATAATTAAGGTGTCCCAATAACCGGATCCAAATTTATTCTTCCCTATTGCAAGACTTAAAGTTTTTTTCCAAGATTTCAGTAAATTCCATAAACTTTGATAAAGTAAGAAAAAAATAAAGTTATATTTGAAACTTTAGAAGAAAAACTTTTTAAAATGGAAATAGAACTGTTAGTTTTTAATGAAAATCTCAACATGTTTAAAGTCATGTTTATAATTGTTTAATGGTAGTCAAATGTAATCCTTTCTTTATTCTTCCCACCAACGCATGTGCATAAAGCATTCAAAATGTATGATGAATTTGGTTTTGTCAACATAACTCATATAGTTAGTATGGTAAAAAACCAATAAAGGTATAACTTTATTTTGACAGATCGACCTTATGATTAATGATCTTTGTTGGGCTTCTTCAATGTTGTGAGTCATGTTGAGTATGACACGTATATGTGTTAGGATTATCACTTCTTATTTGTAATTATCTTTTTAACGATGTTTTGTGCGACACGAGTATGTTTTGTTTTATAATTATGTGTGAATCTATACTTAAATGATGACTAGCACATGAAACGAGTCGATTATTTGCACATCTTGAGATAAACCCGAGATATCAAACTCGGATTGAGAGTGGAAGTTTATACTTTAATTTCAATATTGCTTAACCTTTGAAAGAGAGATTTAAACTAAATCCACTCCTCATTAACTAAATCATCAAATGAATTAAGAACTAAATGATTGCAAGGAACTAAGTTCAAAAATAACAATGAGATGTGACACGTACAAACATAGTTGTTTGTCCACATATAACAAGGAATTTTTATTTGAATACTTATACTATAGAATACATGGTTGATAAATCCATATACATTAATAAATATATTTGTATATAAATATTAAATTTATTATGTGTGAATAAATATGTTGCAATAACGGTTGTTAGTGATAGACAACATTATATGAAATGATGACATCTTTATTACATCGGAGCTTGTTTGGTTCCCTCCATCAATACCATTTAGGTTATGTGTAATGGTTTAACTAATTGTTTAGTTAAACTGTCATTTAGGTTGCTTAGTAAAAATAAATTTACTAAAACTCTTTTTACATCAAGCATAGTGGTTTTAACTAATTTCAATGGTTATTGGCGTCCCAACTATTGCAAACATTTATTAGGCGGATCTAACTCTTTTGAGAAATGCCCAGAGGCGTCTGTCTACTAGTTCAGTTGAGAACAAAGTGTCGAACTACACTGATAATTGATCGTCTATCGAAGCGCCTCTTTAAAGGTAAGATGTCGAGAATCGTGTCTCTATATACGAAGAGCAGGCATGCGTGGGACTTTAGGACAAGACTTCGTAAGACCTTTGTTTAATATGCCTTTTGTTTATGATGTTTATATTCATATTCAAAATGGATTTCTTTTCTGTAGTCCATATCGATGATTTGAAATTAGATAGACTCAAATTACTCTTTCGAGAGATTAGGCCAATCACTATATCTACATCAATCCATATCCATGAAAATGCAATAAAAAATTAATAATTAAGAACGATTATAAAAAAGTAGAGTTACTTCTTTTTTTCTGACCGGGTCAATAAATTTATGCAAGATTTTGATTTATTTATCTCTTATTTCATATATAATGGATTTACCTGGACTAATACATGATTTTCTTTTAGTCTTTCTGGGATTGGGTCTTATATTAGAGGGTCTGGGAGTAGTATTACTTGTCAATCCCATTTATTCTGCCTTTTCATTGGGTTTGGTTTTTGTTTGTATATCGTTATTCTATATTCTATCAAACTCCCATTTTATAGCTGTTGCGCAGCTTTTTATTTACGTAGGAGCCATAAATGTTTTAATCATTTTTGCTGTGATGTTCATAAATGGTTCAAAATATTCCAAAGATTTCCATCTTTGGATCGTGGGATGTGGAGTAACGTCCGTGGTCTGTACAAGTCTTTTTGTTTCACTAATTACAACTATTCCAGATACGTCATGGTACGGGATTATTTGGACTACAAAAGCAAACCAGATTGTAGAGCAAGATCTGATAAGTAATAGTCAACAAATTGGTATTCATTTATCAACAGATTTTTTTCTTCCGTTTGAATTCATTTCAATAATTCTTTTAGTTGCGTTAATCGGCGCAATTGCTGTAGCTCGTCAATAATAACTCTTTAGAGCTGTAAAACTTTTTCTATTTGACTTTGTATAAAATATAAATTATTTATTAGTTCGATCTATTCCCAATATATTCCTTTATTCCATTACTCGTTATATTCTAGTCAATCCAATTGGTTAAATTGTTGTTCATATTGAAATGAATCGAGATTGATAAGGAGTTGGTTAATGATGCTCGAACATGTACTTGTTTTGAGTGCCTATTTATTTTCTGTCGGTCTATATGGATTGATTACAAGTCGAAATATGGTTAGGGCTCTTATGTGTCTTGAACTTATATTAAATGCGGTTAATCTAAATTTTGTAACATTTTCTGATTTTTTTGATAGTCGTCAATTAAAAGGAGCCATTTTTTCTATTTTTGTTATAGCTATTGCAGCTGCTGAAGCCGCTATTGGACTCGCTATTGTTTCATCAATTTATCGTAATAGAAAATCAACTCATATAAATCAATCAAATTTATTGAATAAGTAATATTATCATATAAATTATAATTTTCATAAATTCATTCAAATTAGCATGTCTACCACGTAAGATATGATCATGTTATCACAAAGATAACAAATTAAAGTTTTTGGCACTATCAATCCAGAAATAGATTAAAAAAAACTCGGGGAACTCATCGATTCATCTAGTACTAGTATTAATATATATATAATTCATTTTTCAATTTACTAGATTGAAACTTGTAACACCCGGAAATTTATTATTTTGAAGCCGGCGAAGAAAGAAAAGAAATAAAGTCCAAAGTCGAGGGACCAAACTCGCCAACGAAAAAAAGTTGGGAAATGTGGTGATATGTGTAGGGAGAGGGCAGCCCACTCTCCCCACACTTCACACATTTTCAGATTTCAAAGGAAGAGAAGAGAGAAAGAGGAGAAAAGGGAGAAAAGTGGTGTTTCGGGTGATTCGAGTGTCCAAATCCGTCGAGTAGCAAGCCAAATCGAAGCTCTTGTCTTTGTGCTCGATTGTGTGAGTTCTAGGACCCCACTTTTATTTGTTTTCAACTGATTTTGGGGCTGGAAGATGTTCAAAACCCGTTTTTACAAGTGTGTGTGTTTGACCCATTTGGGTGTGATGTGTATGATGTGTTTAGAGTATGATTTCGGGCTTGTGTGTGCTTGTATGGTGTTATGGTATGCATTCCTAAGGTCCAGGAGGGTTAATTTAGGCTTAGAATGGGTTTGGATGAGCTTGGAGGCCGAAAATGGCAGATTGGGTTCGGGATGAACTCCATTCTGCATCAGCTAGGGCTAGGCGACCGAATGAAGGCCATACGGCCGAATGAGGGCGATTGAGGGTCATTCGCACGATTGGGATTCATTCGCACGATTGAGGGTTCAATCGCACGACTAAGGTTTCTGTCGCACGACTGGGAGTCCAGTCGCATGAGGATTGCACGACTGAGGGTTCAGTCGCATAGATGTTTAGTCGCATGAGTCCATTCGCATGAGGTCAGTCGCATAGGTGCCCATTCGCAGTAATCCCATTCGCACAAGGTCCATACGCACGATTAGATGTTCATTCGCATAGATGACCATCCGCATGTGTCCAGTCGCATGATGTTCAGTCGCATGGAGGCCATGCGACTGAAGGGTGTCCATACGCCCGAAAAGGGCTGTTGCACCGGAAGGAATATGTAGTTTGACTTCTGACCTTCGGGGGAAGGTGCAGATGTAAGTTTTGACGTAAAGTAACCCGTAAGAGCATGTAAGGGAATGGTTATGGCCCTAGTGAGTAAGTAGGGCATGATGATGATGATGTTGCATGTTTATGCATATTATGAATGTATGATGTTGCCCTGTATGATGTTGATAAATGTGTAAGATATGTTCCTTATTATAATGTATGCTTATCTTTCTTGTGGCTTTACATGTCATGCTAATGAATGAATGAATGAATGAATGAAGTATTATGTAATGTGAAGCGAAAGATAATGAAAGAGGAACATGAAGTAAGAATGCATGCATTAACGAATGATGAATGAACGAAAGAAAGGCTTGCAAGCATATATATTGGGGTGAGCGACTTTGTGTTGCAAAAGACTCGGATGAAGTGCAATCATTTAGATTGCCTATGAGGTGAGCAACCTTGTCGTTGCAAAAGACTTGGATAAGGTGCTATCGTGACGTTGCCTTGGGGTGAGCAACCATGTTGTTGCAAAAGACTTGGATAGCTTGCCATCGTGATGGGCAATTGGGGTGAGCAACCCTAGGGTTGCAAAAGACTCGGATAGCGTGCAATCATTGAGATTGCCATTGAGGTGAACGACCATGTTGTCGCAAAAGACTCAGAAGACAGAATGAACGAAAAGAATGGAAGATAATGAATGAGATGAAAGATAATAATGACATTATCTATGTATACGTATGTTGAATGATCGCATGATAAAAGAAATAGTTTTAATGAAAGTAAAGTATGTTTTATTATTAAAACTAGAACTCACTCAGCAACACTGACTTTTATTACATTTTCCAGTTGGCAGGTAAATGATTGTTGAGGATGGCACGGCGAGACTACTCGGCTCTTTTGGGATAGCATCCAATTATATAGCTTTTGTGATGTAATGCAAACATAAATTCTGTAACCGGATAATGATGTATTATTTGGCAAAAGTAATTATAATGAAACGTGATGTCATTTTTGAATGTTTCCGCTGCAATGATTTCTTAATGTAATGTAATTATATGTTTTATGTGCGCTGAATGACCAACTGTAAGCGTCCCGGGAACGGGGCCTTACAAAACTTTATCAGGTTCAAAAATGGATAGATCCAATGTCACATTCAGTAAAGATTTATGATACATGTATCGGGTGTACTATATATGTCAAACCCTATCCTACGGATGCATTAGAAATGATACCTAGGGACGGATGTAAAGCCAAACTAATAGCTTCTACTTCAAGAACATAGGATTGTGTCAGTTGTAAGAGATGTGAATCCACCTACCCAACAGATTTCTTGAGTGTTCGAGTTTATTTATGGCATGAAACAACCCGCAATATGGGTATAGCTTATAAATACATTATAGAAACCCTTACTTGAGTCTATTTTTTTTACCGCCAAAACCTATGCTCAAAAATATCTTATTTTTGAGCACAGGTTTTTCTGGTCCAAGTGTATCTTGTCTTTACCACGAACAAATTTCCTTGATTAACAATAATTGTATTTTACCAATATTTGCAGGTTCTTTAATTTTCTTTCTTTCCCATAAAGGAAATAGGGTAATTAGGTAGGCGAAAATGAATTCACTCACCCTTTTGAAGCCTATTAAAGGCTTGGCAGAACATGGATTTCACACCCGCTTTAACAATCTTGTGATGATTTTAACGTCTCACTTGTGTTCAAGTCGCCATGTTTGGCGTGTGCACCACAACGTTCAAGCTTATAAAACTGAGTTAAAGTTATCTAATTCAAACGAATTTTTTAAGTGAGAAATAACTTTTTAAAAACATAATTTATAAACTAATATGATTTTGCATGTATCTATATATACACGCATATACACATTGTATCAAATACAAAGCCTTTTTATCCTACAAAGTGTTGGTAGTTATAATTTGGACAATTGATCTCATCATTGTTTGCTTCTTTTGTGTAAACCTAGTTTCATCCTTTATCTAAAAGTCTAATAAATATGTAATAATTCATTATATTTTAAAATGTTTGTATGATAAAATCATAAGTATAATTATATTAAATTCGAGTATACTATATTGTTTATATAATTTTTATAAAACCACTTTTACGACTTTTTGGAAAAAAAAAATTATTGTGCGTGATCAGTTGATAAAATTTTGTCTTACTGTCTATATAACAGTGCATAGTTAGTACATAATTTTATGTTATTGTGTACATATATATTTATATATAGTTACTCACATAGTATTGTGAGTGTATATATATATATATATATATATAATATATATATATATATATATATATATATATAGATATATATGTACATATATATATATATACACATATATATATATATACACATATATATATATACATATATATATATATATATATATATATATATGTACATATATATATATACACATATATATATATACATATATATATATATACATATATATATATATACACATATATATATATACATATATATATATGTATATGTATATCTATCTATCTGTCTCTCTCTGTCTCTCTCTCTCTGTATCTCTATGTCTCTATCTCCCTGTCTCTCCCTCTCTCTCTCTCTGTCTCTCTCTCTGTCTCTCTCTCTCTCTCTCTCTCTCTCTCTCTCTCTCTCTCTCCCCCTCTCTCTGTCTCTCTCTCTGTCCCCCCCCCCACCCCCCCCCCCCCTCTCTCTCTCTCTCTCTCTCTCTCTCTCTCTCTCTCTCTCTATCTCTCTCTCTCTCTCTCTCTCTCTCTCTCTCTCTCTCTCTCTCTCTCTCTCTCTCTCTCTCTCTCTCTCTCCCCATCTCTCTCATCTCCCTCTCTCTCCCTCTCTCTCTACATCTATATACATCTATATATATCTCTACATCTCTATCATTTATATCTATATACACATATATATACATACATATCTATAGATATTAATAAAAGAAGATTTCTTTTGACACATGTCATATTTTTAAACCATCCTTTTGACACTTGTCATTTTTTTAAACATTCTCATTTTATTTTCCCTCCAAAAGGGTATTAAAGTAATTTAAACACTCAAACAATTTCTCTCTCTTCATAAAAATTAATTTGGTCAATTAATATATTTTTCTCTCTCATCTATATTTTTTTAAAATCAAACTATGTTTTTAAAAATAATTTTTATTAAGAAAATTAAAATTCATATATTTTCTAAAACATTGAATAAGTCCTTTTATAAAGTAATTATAAAAAATATGGAATTTTCTAAAAGTAGTTTTATTAAAACAACCAGAATAATTAGAAACTTGAGTTTTTAATAAACAAGATTTTTATAAACAATAAATTTGTATAATAAAATCTTAAATAAATATTTAAAAATGAAACTATTTAGATAACAGATTTATAAATAGTATAATTGTTTTATCTCTTGAACAAGTATGTATATATAATTTTACATATCTTATATTAAAATATCGTACTGTAACTCTTCGTGTTTATTATTAACTATAATCCGTTTAACTAGACTATCTATTTATCTATATATCTATCTGTCTATAATCTATATATTGTTTATTTACTTGAAATAGCTATTCATATGCAATTAAAATCATATTTTATCTTCAAACATGGTTTTATAATTCATAAATTTTTATTACTAATCATTTATTATTTTATTTATTCAACCCGTGTAATACACAGGATACTAACCTAGTATATATATATATACATATCTCCTTACTCTAATAAAAAAGTATCTAGGAGTACACATGTCAAAATCATATTTATTCTCATCAAATTTTCCCGCTTCTCTCTCTTATTTAATAATCACATTAATTACTAATAATATTATTTTAATTAAAATAGTTTTTTAATAAATTAAGAAATAGATCTTTTTACTAATGTTATTTTTAAGGAAATAAATTTTCATAAAACTAGAACAAATTTTAGATCATCAAACTTTTTTAAAAATACAAAATATTGTATAATTTGCGTTTTTAAAAAGTAAAATTTTTATAAACAAAAAATAATTAAAATTGAGAGTTATAATAAGAAAGTTTTTATGACTTTTTTTAAAAGTTTGTTTCGAATAAAATTTTTATTTTATTTACTATAAAAAAGATTTCAATCATATCTTATCTTAGAATATCGATTTATAATTAACAAAAGTTTATTTTATTTAATATTATTTATTCAACCCGTGTAGTACATGGGTTTACTAAAGCTAGTATATATATATATATATATATATATATATATATATATATATATATATATATATATATATATATATGTTGTGTAATTACAATGTGAATTCATATTGACGCAAATACCCTCGGGTCAAATGTATGTGTCGTATTCAGATAACTTCCTACACTTCGCAAGCTAAAAACACTTTGTATCCTAACCAACCTATATATCTCTCTCACTATATATACATATATATGTGTATATATGTACATTGATTTAAATAGAATTATACATGTTTCCCGCTTGATTTTGTCCCCGATCTTATGTTTTTGCCGGAGAAATTCCCTAGTTTTGTTGCTTAAAAGCATAAAGTGTGTGTAGACACTGGCGCTACGGCTGTAAACGATACGAACCAGACTGAACGGAGCCTTGTTCATATAAATTAATTAAAAATTAAAAGTGTTCGTGAACGGTTCACGAACACTTACCGAATGAAATTCTTGTTCGTGTTTATTAATTAAGGAATTAAACTTGTTCACGAATATATAATCATATGGTTCATGAATAGAAATTGAATAATTCACCAACGTACATAAACGACCATATACTATATAAAGTTAAGTGATTGACATAATAATATAATACATGAATATGAACAAAGATATCACCGAATGCTCACAAATAGACAATTATAAAGTATAGACGTGAAGCTAATTCAACAAAATAAAAATTCTAAAATATAAAAAAATTAGGTAGACTCATTATAAATAAAAATTGTAAACTATATAAATTAAATTTAATGAATGAACATGAACAAACACAAAAAAAACATAAAAATATGTAAACGAAGATAAACGAAAATATTATCGAACGTTCACGAACAAAAATGAATGAACACGACCTTTATTCATGTTCATTCAGATAAATGAACGGAATTTCTTGTTCATGTTCGTTCATTTATTAAACGAACGAACATAGACGAACTTCCCATCAAACGATTCACGAATTGTTCGTTGAACGTTCAGTTTGTTTACAGCTCTAGATTTCGTGACCGTATCCTTATTCCTTTAAAGCTTTTTCTAGCTTCAAGTTATTTTTTTCGTTTCTTTATTTTTGTTTTAGATCTGGTTTTAAGTTCAAGCTCTAGATTCTCATGCATGCTTATTCTTGAAATCATTTTTCGAGACATGGTTTTATTTCATCGCCACCACCATCACCAAGGACCACCAGTTTGCAAACCTTGAAAGAATGCTGCCAAACTGACTCAGCATGTGTCATCATGCGCGGACCAAGGCTTTTGTTATCATTATGATTCCATCCCAATGGTACTCAGGCATTCTTCCATCACCTGAATCTTGTTGCTCCTTCGTCGTGCCGCTCTATTGCAAGACTTCAGTCCTCTACTGTGTTGCATGCTTCTTACTAGCCATTAGTCTTGTCGCCGCTTGCATGCACTTTGCAGGATTACGGTCCTCCACCTCATATCGCTCCTTGTCATCGTGGCGTTCCCTTGCAAGACTACAATCCTTCACTGCATGCAGTTTTAACCGGTTTACGTTTTTTTATTTTGTATAACAGACGAAGAACTTTTTAATCCCACAAGATCACTGACATTGATGATGTGGATTTATGACAAATTCAAGCAAAAGCTGCTACCACCGGATCTGTGGATTTATGGCAAACTCAAGCAAAAGTTGCTTTGGTAAACAAACTAAAACTCATCCCATTATACTTATATCAGCAAGTTTTGCTTGCCTAGCATGTCAAGACCTATATTATATTTAGAATTAATTCACAATAGATCATTAAGCACAATATATAATTTACAATCCAAAGTAAACATGATAATAAGATACAATACCAATGACATAGAATAAGGCTAATGACCTTCACAAGACTTTTAAGCGTTTTTCTATCAAAACATCATTTGGACTGTGACTCATATCCAACCCATCTTCTAAGTCTTGGCTTGCTACTACATTCTATGGAAAATTTATTAATATTATTTATTATTAATATTAATATGGTTATTAATATTTATTCAATAAAATTAATGTGTTGAATGTGCTATCAATGCTCATAAGTTGGAATTGGTATTAGGAATTAATGGTGTGTGAAGGTATCCCACATTGAAGAAAAGAAAAATGTAAAGTGGTTTATATTGAATAATCTCTTGATTATACTATTTCCTAATTATTTATTACACTGCAGCGTGGGCATGTGGGCGTAATGTGACGCTTTGATGGCGCACTTTGCACTATAAAGAATTTAATTAGCAATTACGATTTCAGATTAATGGTTGAATGGTCTGTTACAATTCAAAATTCCTATATATACCGAGGGTATCTCAGTAGACAAACACACCAACACAAGTCCAAAACCTACAACAAACAGGTTCTTTAAACATCCTATATCTTTGGTTTCTTTTCTACAATCACATTCGGGTTCTAGATCAATCCCGACAGTACCAACTGTTGTGCCTGTTGTACCTTGGGAAACAAAACGAGTTCTCCTGGAAGGCTTAGAATTTGTTTTAAGGACACCGTGTCTAACACGATCCTCAGCCTTTTATATTTATGTTCTTCCACATCTTTTTATTTATAGTTGTAATAGGCATTGCAATTGTTAATTTATATTCCTTTGTTTTGCTTATATTAATAAAAACCGTTTTAGTTTAATTTTTTATGTGAATGGTTCCTACACATTCATCTTATCAGATACTTCTAATAAATGATATCAACTCTATTACTAATACATGCAAGTAATAGATGACCTTTATAGGAATATAATAGTTCTAAACATATGTAGGTGTCACATTTAAACATTTCACCTCTTTAAATCTTGCGATCACTCTTTGATCATTGTTTAGACATCTACTCGTAATTCAATAACATCTACAATGTAAAGATTCCTATAAGTCTGATGCAGCCAAAACATCCAAAGTCTCTCTGCAAGCAATGCACTAAAGAACTGAAGTAGAAATATCGAAAGTTTTACACCATGCACTAGAAATATTCTAAGTGTAAAATCTTCTGAAGCCAAGACCAATATCTTCCGAAGCCAAAAGTGAAGTCTTTCGAAGCTTCAGAGACAAAGTCTTCCGAAGCCAAATAGTGAAGACAGATTTCTTCCGAAGACTTTTAGAGATATGCCTTTATCCGATGTACTTTACCATAAAGCTGGACCACCTTTCCGCTGCAACTCTGTAAAGTCACCAACTTACATGAGTTGGTGAAAGGTCCATGATTTTGGTAACTGTACATTGAGGTCTTGAGTCCATGCTTTCTACTTTATGTACTTTTATCCTTTTTGTAATATATTAGGATGTAAGCTATGGCATGTCATAGTCACAAGTCAAAAGGCAGATATGTCTTTTGACTCTACAATTGATTTTGTTTGTGTCTAGTCAATTGTATCCAGCTGGCTTTCAAAGTATAGTCGGCTGTAGGTTGTAGTATAAGTATTCCATGTTCTAGTATCTTTCTTTATGCTTTGTAACACTTGTAATAGAACTTGAGAAAGCAATATACTGCATCCTTGAAACCCAATCTCTTGTGTTCTCTTGTTCTGTCTCTTACTCATTACTTGTGTTCTCAGTATCATTATTGTGATTAATCCAGTCTACTGTTTGATTAAAGTTTGGTTAATCTCCTCTTTGTGTTGTTGTGTTGTAATTGACCACCCTTCACCGGTCCTGCAATTGGTATCAGAGCATTTCAGGCTCTTGATATAAGATCTCACCATCTTAAGATCCCTCACACACACAAATACTAAACTTTTCAAATGGCAGCCATTTCAAAGACTGATATGGAAACTGGAACCATGAACAAGTCCCCACTGATTACTCTTGATGACTTTGATACCTGGTGTATGAGAATGGAAGGTTTTATCAGGTCTCTAGACTCAAGAATGTGGGAGTCTATTGAAAATGGACCATTCATACCTAGCACTCCTTCTGCTAGTGGTGCTGGTATGACTCCCAAAGATGTGGCTAACTACTCTGATGAAGATAGGAAGAGAGTATAGATTGACAGAAAAGCCATGACAGCTCTTCAAACTGCTTCCAAACTCTATGTACAGAGGTTTCAAGAAGTGCAAAACAGCTAAACAGCTGTGGGATGCACTAAAACTGATGTATGAAGGCTCCTCTGAAGCCAAGGAGAACAAGAAAGATCTCCTGAAGTAGCAGTTTGAAAACTTCAACTTCAAAATAGGTGAAACCATGACTCAGCAATACTTCAGGTATGTTGAGATAGTGGATACCCTTGTGGATGGAGGAGTTCCTCTTGAAAATAGAGACATTGTAAGGAAGTTCATGTCCTCACTTCCTAGGCAATGGACACACTATTGTGTGGTGATCAAGAGGACTGAAAATTTCAAAACTCTTACTCTGACAGAGTTATATGGGATTCTCAGTGGTTACCAGATGGAGATGAACATGCAAGGTTCATCTGGCAACTCTAACAATCAATTGGGTTCAGCCCTGCATGTGGTTGAAAGGGATAGCATAGAACCCCAACATCATCTCATATGCTACCCTGACAATTCACCAAAGGGTCCTTTCATCACCTTCCCAGAGACACCCAGGGAGAACTATACTCAAGGAAGCCCATTCCAAGAGACAAGCTCTTCTCAAGCCTTTGTGTCTTCTGATGAAAGTTGTGACAACTCTCTTTTCACTCTTGAAGACCTGGATTGTATCTATCCAGATGATCTGGAATATATGGGAATAGTTCAGCAGATGGCTCTTCTCACTCATAGAGCCAAGAAGTTCTACAAGAGAACTGGAAAGAGGTTTCCAAGCAATGCAACCAGTGGAAAGTTTGGCTTGGATAAAAGCAAAATCAAGTGTTACAACTGTAACCTGATGGGCCACTTTGCTAGAGAGTGTAAGGCACCTAAAACAAATGGTGGCCAAACACAAACCAGACCAACTACACTGAGAAAGCCCCTCAGAATGAGAAGCCAAAGCAACAAGCTGTTGTTGCTGTTGAAGAAGGAGGCTTTGACTGGAGCTTTCAGGTGGAAGATGCTTCTCCAAACCAAGCCTAATGGCAGATCATGATGAAGCCAAGGTATTGGAACATCTCAGTACTCCTGAATGGATTGCTAAAGTTAACAGATACAGGTCCTATAACTTGGAGATGAGATCTGATCTTGAGTCCTTAAACATTTTAAAATCTGATTTTAGAAAGTTTGAAAATGATTATAAACTAAAGATAAAGGACTTAGAGAAAACCATTTCAGTTCTAAAACATGAGCATACAGATTTTAGGACTCAAATCAAAGATCTCATAACCAAGCTGACTGAGTGCCAGGCTGAGCTTGTGATCAGCAAAGCCAGGGCAGAAAAGAGTGTTCTTGAAGAAGAGACCTTCAAGAACATGATATCCTCATCCCTGCACAACAAGGTGTGTTATCAAAATAGACAGGGAACTGGGATCCAATGAGATAGCTCCTCCACACACAATCTTGTCTGTAAGATCTCCTAGGTGTGAACTTGTGAAGATGAGCTTCCTCTCATAGATCCTATAAGTGAAGAGGATGAAGAAGAGATAGTGAAGAATTCCTCTGAGAAGAGTGAAGAGGAGGATTCTAAGAAGGGCCACTATCCTTCTGAGGAGAAGAAGATTACTGTGATGACCAAGTCAATGAGAAAGAACTTGATCAGGAAGAGCAAAAGAAAAGCAAGGAAGGCTCAAGAGATCAAGGCTACTTTTGACTCTAAGCAGAAACAAGTTTTTATCTCTGCAGGGTTTGAAGTAGTAAAGACTGAAGACATCAACCAAAACTCTTCAGCTAAGAGTTCTGGTTCTTGTTCAAATCATCTCAGTACCAAGAAGAAGACTGATCTGCTGTGTACCACTGCACAGCCTGGACCATCAAACTCCAAGAACAGTTCCCAGCCCATAAGAACTGTCTCAGCATCTGCAAAGATGAAGGTGGAGAAGGGATGTGACCAAAGACAGTCTTGCTCTCATAAGAAGACTCTTGTGAAGAAGAAAATGTTGTGTGTCATGTGTGAAAGTACCTCTCACATTGCTAAGGATTGTCCATACAATCCTAAAAGTACTGTCCATATGACCAAGACAAAGACTTCAAAGAGTTTCAAGAAGATTCAAGCTTCGGAAGGAAAATCTGTTTCTTCGGAAGCTCCAAATCAAAGAAGAAGGCAAATGGAAAATTACCTTCGGAAGAAAGTTGGTCTCGGAAGAAAGGAATTCTTCCGAAGCACTGAAGTCTGCTGCAGTGACTGTAGAATCTTCCGAAGGTTCAGTCATCAAAACTTGAAGTCCCAGAAGCTTCTAAGGTCTTGAAGGTCAAGTCCAAGACTCCAAAGGTGGTGTGGAAGTCTAAGAAAGACCAAATGACTGAAGTTTCTCCATCAACAACAGCTCAAGATCCCCTAGCACAACCATAGGATCTATTACGTTGCATTACCTTCTATTATACTTAGTGAGCCCAAGACAAGTAAGGCTTGGGTTTCCAAATGTAACTAATCATTTTCTTTGTACAGGAACAGCTCAAGACAAACAAGAATGTCTGGATCATTGATAGTGGCTGTTCCAGGCACATGACAGGCAATAGGTCACTACTCCATAACTTTGAGAGGATTGATGGAGGACCAGTTGCTTTTGGAGGAGATGAAGGTGGTTACATTTCTGGAAGGGGCAAGGTCACAAATGGTAAGCTCAGCATTGAAAAGGTAAACTTTGTCAAGGAGCTTGGGTACAATCTTCTGAGTGTATCCCAATTTTGTGATCAGAGTCATAACATGCTCTTTACTGAGCATGAGTGCATTGTTCTCAAGCCTGGAGTGGTCATTCCTCATGAGCACATCCTGCTTAGAGCCCCTAGGAAAGGGAACATGTACAAGATGGACTTGCAAGAAACATCTCCCTCCGGAGAAGTTTCATGCTTTCTGTCTAAAGCAAATAGTGATGAGTCTTTCCTATGGCATAAAAGAATGTGCCATGTAAACTTTAAGAACATGAATAAACTAATTAAACATGATTTGGTAACTGAATGCCAAAGAAAGAGTTTACAAGTGATGATCATTGTGTTGCATGCCTGAAAGGGAAGCAACATAAGGTATCTCACAAGCCTAAGGAAAGAACTCCATCACTACTCCCCTACACTTATTACATATGGATCTCTTTGGCCCCACCAGTGTAATGAGTCTAGGAAGGACCTCTTTTGTTTGGTGATCACAGATGACTTTTACAAGATTCACTTGGGTTTTCTTTCTTAGAACTAAGGATGAGACCCCTGAGATTCTGAAGAATTTCATCTTAAAAATTGAGAATCAAAGTGATCACAAGGTCAAAACCATAAGATGTGATCAAGGGACTGAATTCAAGAATCAAACCCTTGATACATTTTGTGATGAAAAAGGTATTACAAGACAATATAGTGCTCCCAGGACTCCTCAGCAAAATGGTGTTGCTGAGAGGAAAACAGGACACTAATTGAAGCTGCAAGAACTATGTTGTCTGACTCTAAACTGCCCATCACCTTCTGGGCAGAGGCAGTAAACACTGCTTGCTATGTGCAAAACAGAGTTTTAGTAGTTAAGACACATGGTAAGACTCCTTATGAACTTTGGCACAAGAGAAAACCTTTCATTGGTTTTCTCAGGTCATTTGGATGTCCTTGCACCATCTTGAATACCAAAGATCAAATTGCCAAATTTGCTGAGAAATCAGATGATGGACACTTCATTGGATACTCTTCTCAGGCTAAGGCTTATAGAGTATACAATCTCAGAACTAGAATTGTTGAGGAGTCAGCCAATGTGACTTTCAATGAACACACACCCTGTGTGGCTGGTTCTGGTCCTGATTGGCTATTTGATCTTGATTTAGTTACCAACTGTTTTAACAAATCTTGTGAGAATGTTTCAGGATCTGCAGAAAATTTAAATACAGGTGATCCTGATCCAAGATTTGAGCTAAGAAGACCTTCAACTCATACATCTTCAGCTCCAGTTGGAACTACTTCAGCAAATGAGGTTTCTATCAGCACTACAATGACAAACTCAGCTGATACATCTGGGTGCCTTCAAATTCCAGCTCAGAGGCTCCACAACCAGATAAAATACCTCAATTGTGGAAGACAACAATGGTGATGGTGAAAGTGATCAGGAATTCCTTGATGCTAATAACCACACCATAGATGACAACATCAATGATGTCACACACTCATTGGATCAAGTCAATCTTGATAAGTGTGGTGATGTGGAGGGTGAATCATCTATGCCAGATCTAAATTTCTCAAATTTGGATCTTTCTCAGCAACTTGCTGTGATCCCTCAGCTTAGGATCCACAAGTCTCACCCCACCACAAACATCATTGGAGATGTTGTCACAGGGGTAAGAACAAGAGGACAAACCCATGAAGCAAATGTTTGTCTTCACTCTTGTTTCTTATCCCAGATAGAGCCAAAGAAAGTTGATGAGGCTCTAAAGGATGGAAGTTGGGTTGAAGCTATGCAACAAGAGTTGCTTCAATTCAAAAGGCAAAAAGTTTGGAACCTTTGTCCTCTTCCTCATGGGAAGACTACCATTGGAACCAAATGGGTGTTTAGGAATAAGAAGGATGATAGAGGCATTATCATCAAGAACAAGGCTAGACTAGTTGTTCAAGGATACACACAAGAAGAAGGGATTGACTACACTGATGTTTTTGCTCCTGTAGCAAGACTAGAAGCTGTTAGAATATTCCTGGCATTTGCTGCATCCAAGAACTTCAAGGTCTTTCAACTTGATGTGAAGTGTGCTTTTCTGTATGGAGTGATTGATGAAGAGGTGTATGTCAAACAGCCACCTGGTTTTGTAGACCCTGATCATCCTGATTATGTCTGCAAGCTTGACAAAGCTCTTTATGGGCTGCATCAGGCACCCAGGAAGTGGTATGAGACATTGTCTGAGTATCTTTGCAAACATGGATACAGGAGAGGTACTATAGATGGAACTCTCTTCATCAAAGGACAGGGAAATGACATATTGCTAGTTCAAGTGTATGTAGATGACATCATCTTTGGTTCAACTAATCCAAAGCTCTGCAAAGACTTTGAGAAGCTGATGAAAGACAGATTTGAAATGAGTGCAATGGGAGAACTCAATTTCTTTCTGGGAATTCAAGTGAAGCAAGTTGAAGATGGTATCTTCATAAGTCAGTCAAAGTATGTTCAGGACATACTCAAGAGGTTCAACATGACTGATTGTAAGATTGCTAAGACACCCATAGCCAGAAACCACTCCCTTGGACCTGATCTTGAGGGGGAGTGTGTAGATGAACACTTATACAGGGCTATGATTGGGTCTCTTATGTATCTTACAGCTAGCTGATATCATGTTTGCTACATGTATTTGTGCAAGATATCAAGCCAACCCTAAGATGTCTCACCTCATCACTGTCAAGAGGATTCTAAGATACCTCAAAGGTGCTTCAACACTTGGTTTATGGTATCCAAAGAATCCTGACTTCAATCTGTATGCTTATACAGATAGTGATTATGGTGGTTGCAACATGACTGCAAAGTCTACATCTGGGGGATGTCAATTCCTTGGTGGAAGGGTTGTCTCATGGCAATGCAAGAAACAATCCTGTGTGTCTGCATCAACTGCTGAGGCTGAATACATTGCTGCTGCAAGTTGCTGTGCTCAAGTGCTTTGGATTCAAAATCAGATGCTGGACTATGGATTTAACTTCAAGGAGACTCCTATCCACATAGACAACAATAGTGCTATCTCTATCACTGAGAACCCTGTGCAGCACTCAAGGACCAAACACATCAATATCAGGTATCATTTAATAAGAGATAACTATGAAAAGGGATTAATTAAACTAGTCAAAGTTCATACAGATGAACAATATGCTGATCTGTTTACAAAAGCTTTTGATGAACAGAGATTTAAATATCTAATATCAGCTATTGGGATGATTAACTTTGAATAGATTTTTCTTAAAACTAATTCTAATTATTTCTTAAAATATGTGTGTCCTAAGTTGTCTAGTTCATCACTTTCATAAGCTCATGTTTTCTTTGGATAAAAAAATCCTTTTTGAAGACTTTCCTTAGATTCTTGAAAATTTTCTGATCCTTCGGAAGATATATTTTTACCTTCGGAAGCAAATCATGTCTTCAAAATAAATAACTGTCTAAGAAATTTTACCTTCGGAAGAAGTTTCAATCTATCTTCCGAAGCTTAAATACTTGTCTCAGACACTTATTTGTTTTTAAGGACTTTTTCCTTCCGAAGCAAAATTAACTCTCGGAAGCTTTGTTGTTTTATATACAAAGCATTCAAGTTTTTATTTCTCTTCCGAAGCAAAATTTTCAAGATTCTCAGAAAATTCTTCCGAAGTCATTTTAGCTTCGGAAGCTTTTTCATTAAAACTTCCGAAGATAATTTACCTTCGGAAGCTTTTCGAATTCCAAAAAACTACTTTTTGAGCAAAAGTAAACTACTTTTTCAGAGGTGGGACCGACATTCGGATTTCAAAGTTTATCCTCTTTCATTAACTTTGGTTCAAATCCTTTTCACATAAATACCCAACGGTTCCCCCTCTCCCTCACTATCTTCTTCAATTCTACTATTCCTCAAACCTAATTCCCAAACCGCCTTTGCTTTTCACCTTTCTTCATCCTTAAGCTTCTAAAATGGCCAACCTTAACCGCAGAAACAACCCAGATTTCTCCATGCAACTTCACAGGCAACACAACCAGGTTGCTCTGTTAAGCTCTGAGAAAGATGATAGTTTCTCAGAGATTTGCCGTTTCTTAGCTTTATCAAATTACTTCACCTCCCTAACCATTGATCCTACTCTCTATGAGGATCATCTGCTTGAATTTTGGAAGACCTGCCAAGAGGTCATCATGGATGGGGAGAAGGCACTGTCTGCCACAGTGCAAGGGAGGACAATCTTCATCACTCCGGCCATCATCAACACTCATTTGCAGCTGGATGATGAAGAAGGTGAGTTGTCCTTCCCAAAGGAAGCTGTCAATCATTCCTTTGAGCAGATGGGCTATGAGGGAGATTTCTCTGTAAAGACCTTCAGGAAAGGGAAGGTCTCATCCCAGTGGAAATACCTACTCCATGTGGTTATCCACAGCTTGTCAAACAAGCATGGAGGGTGGGACCAGATTCCTGAGGATCTCTCCTTCATAGTGCATGGAATGGTTCAAGGGGTCAAGTTCAGGTACTCTCAATTTGTCTATACAAATTGCTTGCTAACTTGGACTCCTTAGAGTATTATATGTTTCCTAGATATGTTCAACACATTCTCAACTGTGAACTGGGCTCACAGTTGAGGGAAACAGATAATATTCTTAAATTGGGACAGATGAAGCCCGGCATCTTTAAAATCATGAAGAAGCCAACTGTAGGCTTCTCAGGGGTAGAAACAGCCCTTGTCCCCAAAATGTTAGAGCTCATTGCTCAAGGTGACAACCTAGCAACACAAGCTAGTGTTGAACCCACACCTTCTACCTCTCTACCACTAAAAAGGCCTCAAGTAACCCTCACCTACCAAAGAAAATCCAAACGAACCCCTGCTCAAGCTATTGAGTCTGTGCAGGTCCCCATATACTCACCTATACAGGAGGAAGTGGACACTAGAGCTCCCACTTCCCCTGAGGAGCAAACCACTCCCATCTCTTCAACAATCAGGGCTGAGGTTCCTCATGCTCACCCTGATGAGCTCACAAGCCCAACTGCCTTAAGCCTTCACTCTGAGTCTCAACACTCAAGTGAACAACCTTCAGGGGACAGTTACCATCCCCAGCCTTTAGATCTAAATCAACCCATTCCCAACCTTTCATTCTATACTGATGAAGACTTAGGTTTCAGTGAGTACCATGAGTCTCTCTTCTCTTCCCCTACTCAAAGAGAGATGAGTACTCCTGAGTCTCCTCAGTCTAGCCCACATCAGTCACCTATAACTGAGGTGGATACTTCTGAACCTGTTCAGGATATCCATATGGAAGAGGCTCTCACTTTTGCAAGTGATTACATTATTAAGACCTCAACCATGGCAACTCAGCCCATTGACATCTCAACTGAGAATGTCAATGAGCAGAGGAAATCCAGCAGCCAAGAACCTGAAGCTGGTGGTGAGAGAGAGGACTTTGGTCCAATCATCTCATCCCCCAATGATTCTTCTGATGAAGAAGAGGGGAATCTGAGACTAAAGGTGCAAAAACTGTCAAAAACATGCTCCTATTTAGTCTCTAAGGTTAGTCACCTTGAATCTCAGGTGACTACCCTTCACAATAGGGTCAATGATCAGCAACTTGAGATATCTTATCTCAGGAAAAAACTAGCTGGGAGACCTTTAAGAAGAGTTCAACCAGGAACACAAGAACCTGTGAATGTGGTTGACCTAACCTCTAGCTCACCTATGCAAGAGGGTGATGCTACCAAAAAGGGGAGAAAGTCATTACAGACACAGAACCAACCGGGAGCCTTCTTCATTGTCATAACATGGGAGGACTCACCATCCTCAGCTTTCAATTGTGCATACTCACAACTTACAACTTCCTCAAGTTCACATTAATGTGGACTCTATAGACTCTATCATCAGGAGTCTCTTTGAGAGAGGTATACCAAGGGCTATGTCATCCCCACCTCAAGGAACTTCAAACTACATCATTGGGTGGAGGTATGATACTGATAGAAGAGCCCTCATTCTTCACAGAGTTCAAGGGCAACAAGAAGTATTTGATTTTCAAACCTTGAACTACTATGAAGGTCTTGATCTGGTCAACATGCCACTTGTCAATCCAGACAAGCTGACAGGTTGGCACTCAGAATTCAAGACAGAATTACTGAAGAGTTCAGCCTAAGAAGGAGACAAAGGCAATCAGGTAATGTCATTGGTCAACTGGATGTTGAGGCAGACCCTGAGATTAGCTTCAAATGGAAAACCTTGGCTGAAGGCCTAGTGATAGAGCCTGAGAGCCCTGTCACACCAACAACTTCTTCAGAAATTCATTCCCTCACTGAACAAAACCTGCTGATGAGGTGTCTCACAACCTCTCTGGCCAGAGCATGGATGCTACACCAAGCAATGAAGGCCAAACCTCTATCCACCCTGAGTCACAAGGTTTGTGGGTGACAAAGGGAAAAGGATTTTGACTCTTGAGGAAATTGAGGAGGAGGAGAGAGAGAGAGGAAGAGGAAGCTAAGGGGAGAAAGTTCCTCTGGTCTTCAGGTTTTATGCAAGCTGCAATTAGGGCTGCCCCCAGACCAAATACTCAAGATGATGAGTTAAGGGCAGTCAGGATTACTTACCTGCAGACCAGGAACTATGACATAGATGAGATTATATCTCTCCCCTTGGAGCAACTAAATGAACTGGCTGACATGGAAGTGTCAAGAGAGATGAAAAAAAAGAGGATGCAAGGTTACTTCTCCAATTCAAAGAGGAGAAGAGACAGAAAAGACTCTACAAGCATGCTCCTACTCTCTCCCCAGTTCAAGAAAGCCATGTGCAAGAGACTATGGCTTCTACACAAGAACCTCAGGTAGACAAAGAAACAGACAGACAAAACACATGATCAACTACCTGAGTGCCACAGGTCTCTACCAGGCATCTGCACTTCTTCCCTTGTCCTTTGAGTACATTGAGTTTGAGTATCGCAAACAGCTTGAACTTCAAGTGCTCAAAGAACAAAAGCTACAAAGAGAAAGATGAGGGAAGAGGCTGCAAAGTCTAGAGCCATCATCCAAAAGAGTATGAAGAAGTCTGCTGACAGACAAAGGATGATGAGCTTCTTGAAGTTGTATGGATTCTCTGGAAGGAGACTTGGCCCTATGTCTCTATCCACAATGGATGAGCATATCAGGGTAATCAAGCAGAAGATCAAGAGTGGAGAGCTGATTGACTTACACTCTCCTCCAAGTCAAATCCCACCTGAAGTGGAGGTTAAGGTTGAACAACCTGAGACAACACAATCCGAACCTCCTGCTCAGCCTCAGCAAGCTTCATCTTCTGATCCACAGCAAGGTCAAACTCCCTCTCCTTCTAAACCTGTGAGGAAGGAACACCCAACTGAGAAAGACAAGGATGATCAACAAGGTGCTATAGACCAGTCTTCTCAGTTAAAATCCTCTAAGAGGAAGAAGAGGATGGCTTCTAAACCAAAGTCTAAGAAGAAGAAGCCTGAATCATCTACCTCTAGACCTCAGGCTGAGTCAGATCAACCTGAGGAAGTGCATGAAGAGGCAGCCCAACCAACTCCAATTCAAGTGGCTCCTCTTGCAGCTGAGACACCCATCTTATCCTAGACCTTCACTACTAATCCAGAAAGATGGCATGTAATCAGAGATCAAGGTGTTGAGAATGTCTATACATGGCAAGACATAATCAACTTACCTCTGCATGATCTCTTTGAGATGAGAAGATACTATGAGAGTCTGAATGATCCTGACCATCTAATGAAGAAGGGTATGGTCATCATTATGCTGAAGACTACAAACATCTGAAGATCTTCTAAATGTTTTGGTAGCATCAGCCTAGGGGGAGTTTGTAAGGATTCCTATAAGTCTGATGCAGCCAAAACATCCAAAGTCTCTCTGCAAGCAATGCACTAAAGAACTGAAGCAGAAATGCATCGGAAGTTTTACACCATGCACTAGAAATATTCTAAGTGTAAAATCTTCCGAAGCTAAGACCAATATCTTCCGAAGCCAAAAGTGAAGTCTTCCGAAGCTTCAGAGACAAAGTCTTCCGAAGCCAAATAGTGAAGACAGATTTCTTCCGAAGACTTTTAGAGATATGCCTTTATCCGATGTACTTTACCATAAAGCTGGACCACCTTTCCGCTACAACTCTGTAAAGTCACCAACTTACATGAGTTTGTGAAAGGTCCATGCTTTTGGTAACTGTATATTGAGGTCTTGAGTCCATGCTTTCTACTTTATGTACTTTTATCCTTTTTGTAATATATTAGGATGTGAGCTATGGCATGTCATAGTCACAAGTCAAAAGGCAGATATGTCTTTTGACTCTACAATTGATTTTGTTTGTGTCTAGTCAATTGTATCCAGCTGGCTTTTAAAATATAGCCGGCTGTAGGTTGTAGTATAAGTATTCCATGTTCTAGTATCTTCTTTATGCTTTGTAACACTTGTAATAGAACTTGAGAAAGCAATATACTGCATCCTTGAAACCCAATCTCTTGTGTTCTCTTGTTCTATCTCTTACTCATTACTTGTGTTCTCGGTATCATTATTGTGGTTAATCCAGTCTACTGTTTGATTAAAGTTTGGTTAATCTCCTCTTTGTGTTGTTGTGTTGTAATTGACCACCCTTCACCGGTCCTGCATACAATCACTCGTTTGTAAAGGCTAATTCAATTTTCCATCTTTTAATCTCCCATAATATATTTCTTAGCACATGTTACACATTGTATGCATGTCTACATGTCTAGCATATCATCACGTGGAAATGTTCACACATTGTCACACCCCGGTTTCAGGACACTTTGGGAGTGCAACCGATTGGTACGCTTCATTGTTCACTTTTTATTTGCTTGTCTTGGAAGACGTTTACGCAGCGGAAACATTTCACAATTCATTTCATAAAATAAAATAATTCTGATGATTTATAAAAACAAATTTTCATATATCCGTTGGGGATTATATACCCATAATTATACATAATATTGTTCAAAGAAATGTTTACATAATTTTCTTTCTACTGACAGATGTTCAAAACTTGTCACAAGGTCTATGCCTAGAAAACTTAGTCCTTCCAACATTATTATTGCTACTGTGTTCATCATAAGGTTTTCATGCCTAGGATTCATAGTTCATCCAGCACTAACACCTGACTAAACATATTTAATCATGTTTACCTGAAAATGTTTGAAAATAATACATCAGCGGAAAGCTGGTGAATACATTTAATTTGACACAAAAATATTTGAGCATGAATAACGATAAAGTTAATCATAAATTAACGGTAAACCACACATTTAGCAGTCTATTTCAACTGGAAGTCCCCGTCCATATATACTGGTATTAGTGCTCAGGCAGTCTTACTACAAGACTCTCTGGATCTGCAATAAGTTTAAACCAGTCCTAGTATGAGATTTTCACCTATCCCCATGATATAATTTGATAAACATACATATACTTTTGGTCTAAATATTTTTGCAAAATACCTCTACGCATTAACATGGTTAACGTACTAATGCCCTTTTCGCAAAATAAAATTCGAATATTTTGAAAGTATTAAACGTATTCACCTGGTAAGTTAATCAGAGCCTCTAAACTTGATAAGCTTTGTTCTGAACCTTGAAGTAACTTAAGGATATAGTTACGAGCCTCTAACACCTTGATAATATTAAATCGGAACCTCTATACTTGTTGTTTAAAGCCTTTACATCGGTTTCCTAATCTCGGGTCTTCTTTGTGGTGTTTAAAAGATAGTAGAGAGTTTCGTAGATGAAAGTAGGGAAGACAATTAAAAGGTTATGAAATGAAATGAAGCAGAAGGCATCTATTTATACATGGATATTTCTTACTTACTAAGTTTTTATTTAAACCTTAACCATTAAGTTTAAAACTTAGCAATTAAATTTTATATGTTATTCAAAACTTAGCCATTAAATTTTATATTTTATCCAAGACTTAGCTATTAAGTTTTATCCAAAACTTAATCGTTTAGTTTTATCCTAATATTTATCTAAACTTAGGCACTAAGTTTTAACCAATACTTAATTGCAATGTTTTCACGCCCGGATCGGACCGGCCGGTCCAACCGGTTCGACTGGGATTTGGCGAGATGAGCGGACCGATCTACCCTGACTCGTTTAGTATTGACAAAACCGGTCGGTTGGAAGCGAGTCGCCGGTTTAATCAGAAAACCGGTCGTCCGGTTAAAGTGGTGTACATGAACCTTAAGTTTTATGCTCATTTTTGTTAAATCTACACCCGACGGCTTTGATTTGTGCCATCAGATGAAGCTACGGTTCAAGATGAACGAAGCGACCGTTCAAGATGAAGACACAGGTGGTTGTTTAGTGAAGCAGGTTGTGATTGTGAGAATAAGAAACGACAAAGTGAAGAAGATGAAGACGCAGGTTGTTGTTCAGTGAAGCAGGTAGTGGTTTCGTGAAGCAGGTTAAGAATAAGAAACAAGGAGTGGAGATGAAAAGAAAATTAAATAATATTTATGAGAGAGCATAAATGAAAAGTAAATTGAATTGGGAACAAAATAAGGTTTGATATTATGATGAATTTTACTGGGAGGTGTTCAATGTGGACATTGGATAACAACTGTTAATAATGTTAAATAGAAAAAAATTGTTAATTATATTATTTTTTTATTAAATGGGATTAAGTTTATGAGAGAATTAGTAATAAAATATACTATATTTTTAAGCTTGTAAAGGTTTTATATATTTATATAATACCACACATATATATATATATATATATATATATATATATATATATATATATATATAATTTATCTAGTTGTTAAATATGGTCCAACCCGTCCGACCAGTGAACCAGTCATGAGACCGATTCACTGTCCAATCCGGTTCTGAAAACATTGCTTAATTGTTAAGTTTTGTCCGTAGCTTAACAATTAAGTTGTATCTGAAGGCTTAGACATTAAGTTTTATCTGAAGGCTCAGACATTAAGTTTTATCAAAAATTTAGTCATGAAGTCACGCTTGAAACATAACCATGATTATTAATTGAAAAAAATAATATGAAAATTTCGCAGGTGTTACACGCATTAGAGCTATATACATCCTCATATCATAGTAAAACCAACTTACTTGCCTATTGGGTGCCATCTTAGGGACTATGGTTTCCATAGTAGCTACCCTCTCTTAAGACAAGTATATATGTCATGCTATCTCGATCTAATCAAAGCAACTCATGCAGAACTCATACAAGGCAGGAGAGTTAGAAAACATGTCAAGCTTTTAAAATAAACTAGCAATCATGCTATCATAAAAGTCAACAAGATAACTATTACAAGATTTGATAAATAGCTCATGTTGTCTAAAGTTTACAAGAAACTAGTGCTATGGAAGCTTAACCGACAACACTTGCTTTTCTAACAGTGTTAAACAACTCATGTTTTTTTAGTAATCAACAGGAAACGTAATGCTATACAATACTCAACAAGCAATTCATGTTATTCCATAAAAAACAGACAACTAATGTTATTTAGAGATTCACAGCGACTTATGTTATTCAAAGATCAATAAAACTCATGACATTTAAGAATTAGTTAGCAACTCATCCTATCTAGAAATTGCAAGTAACTTTTATCATCAGGGATCATTCAGTAACTCATGCTACTCAAGATTTATAAGCAACTCAAGCAATCAATAATTACTAAGCAACTCATCTTATTCATCAATAATCAATAGGCAATTCATGTTATTTAAGAATGATTTAGTAACTAATGCTATTTAAGAATGATTTAGTAACTAATGCTATGTAGAAGTTTTAAGCAGCTTGTGCCGTCAAAGATCATTAAGAAACACATGCTACCAACATTATTTTAAGCAACTCATGCTGCCAAAATTTATAAAGCAACTCATGCTACCAACATTTTCTAAGCAGCTCATACTACCAATAATTTTAAGCAACGTGTGCCATTAATAATGCTAGGTATTGTATGTGATTTTTAACAAAGTAAATTTATTAAAAATATAAACTTTTTAGATCAACAATTAAGCGGAAGCATTTTAATGGTTTGTCTGATTAATTAACCCAAACAAGTATCCAATTACACGCGTATAAACAATTAAAACAACCATAGAAGGTTAAAGTTTATACCTTAAACACAAAATCTCAAAGCTTTTCACCTTGGGAGCAATCAACTATCTCGCGAGATGATGTTGTTCACGATAGAGACTTGCAAAGATTGCGATACTCGAGATTCTGTTGATAGTGGCGACACAAGGTGGCAATAGCAGCGGCTAGTGATGGTTGATTGGCCTTCGGCCAAGAGGAGATCAAGAAAGGGGGGATGCGACGGCAACCAAGAGAATGGGGATTAGTAAAGGGAATGTTGTCAGCGCTTCAAAGTTGTAAACTGATATGATTTGTATGTAAATTTATTATTCCAAATAAGTATTTGAAAAATGAACATGCTAAATATTGGCTTAATCACATGTGAAAATCGAGACCCAACAAAAATAGGTTAAGAGTTCAGTCATCTTGTCATAAAACTTCAAAGAAATTCTAATGAATGATGAGAGAAGTATCTATAGTAGTACAGGTTGATATCAAAATGTGACCCTGTAAATCTACATAAAATGACCCTTGTAATATGTTAAAATAAAAGAGAAAATAAAACAAAATCTAATAAAATTGAATCCTTATGCCCTAAGATGTTGGGTACAAAATTAAATACTTATTTTGAACTTTATTAAAACTTTAATAAACAAATAAATAAATAAAACCTTGAGCTTGGGAAGATCTTTACATAAGAGGGTTAAGTTGGTTGTGCAAATTCAACTATTTTAATAGCGCATAATCACAAATTTTCAAAAGTATTGATACTAAAGGAACCTATAAGTTAAGAGGATCAAAATGCTAGCGACTGGTGAATGTGTATATATTAAAAAGCTTATATTTGATCTTTTACGGTATGCAACATAAGTATCTTGTTGGTTACGATTTCAAATTTAGTTGTTCTCTAGATGAAAAAGGGATAAATTGGGAAGGCATGATCAGGTCAATTTATTTGGGTCCAAATGTGTGTTAATTTTGGTTAAGTGAATTTATAGTTATCATGAAACTGAATACTTTGGAAAAAATTTTGATGTAATAAGTATGAAGTAAAACAAGAGTTGAATACAACAAAAGTTGTTACAAAACACATGAGAAAATTGAAAAGTTGTTAGCCGCGGTTAACACAGGACCACCAAAAGTCACATTATTGAGCGTCAATCGAGTGTGGACCAAAGAAGCGTACATAGTTTGGTGTTGGTCAACACCCATTGATTGTCGATCAATGCCCGAGAGGAAAATCAATTTTGACGTCACTAAAACGCGAAAACAGCTAGTGTTTTGGGGGGATCTTGAATTCTAGCCTTTGGCTACTACATAAGGGCTTTCTAAAGGCTTTCAAAAATCTGAACAATCGCTCCTAAATGTCAGATTTCACATAGAAACGTCAAAATAAAAGATTGGATTGCATAAGGAAGCAACAAGTTTAGGATTTGAATAGATATTGAAGACGTCATATATTGTTCTTTTGATAGGTGTCTAGAATTGTTAAATGTTTCCTTACCTCCATACTTGCATCCTATCAGTACTCCATACCCGAATAACCCCCCATGATCACTTCTGGGATAATAAACGTTAATTGTGTTGCTTAACTTTGATTGATATTTGTATTTGAAACTTAGATGTATATTGACTTGTGGCACAAGGACTCTTGTTTATGTTTGTGCTTTTATGTTATGTCTATGTAACAAAATGAATATCTCTAGCCGTCATTTTAACAAATGGTAACACAAATTTATTAATTGATCATATGTTCTAACATTTGATTAGTTGTAAGAATTAACACGCATATGTGAATGAGTGTTTTATTTCAGTTTAATTCAACGAACATTTTATAGTATGCCACTGATCGTGCTTAGTGTACTCTAGCTCGTTTAGTTAATGATTACGTACAAGTACATGAGTCGTGCTCTAGGTTATTAGTGAAACTGAACTAGGCAATATTTATGAAATCAAATCAATATTGTTATCTTCAATTAAGTTTACAGTTTCATAACCATACCTAAAACAGAAAGTGATTGTTCGCTTCTTGTATTTCCAAGTCGTTCTCGATTTCTTGTGATTCCCTTTTGTTCCTTGCTTCTTAATTTCGTCGCAATTTAGTTTAGCTTAGTTTAATTCAACCTCCGATTGATATTTAAATTTACTCTCTTAATTTATGTAAAACAAATAATACACATAATATTTACCACAAGCTTCACGTGAATACAATATTATAATTACCCTAGGCATCAGAGGTTAGTAGGTTTACTTTTGTAAGCACACTTTCTCCGTTGTTTATGATTATCAAATTGGTTTGAGATTTGAATAACTTCTATAAGCAGAAATAACATCATACTTTATCAAAATTGGTTAAAACGATCCGGACGTTTCACCAATACATC
This sequence comes from Flaveria ramosissima, assembly GCA_025215565.1. Taxonomy (NCBI): domain Eukaryota; kingdom Viridiplantae; phylum Streptophyta; class Magnoliopsida; order Asterales; family Asteraceae; genus Flaveria; species Flaveria ramosissima. The sequence continues at coordinate 73,738,888 of CM046039.1, forward strand.
TTAGAAGTTCTGATTAAGAAACAAGGTGTTATCCGATTCGTAAGTTTAAGTTAGCAACATGCAACTATAAAATCAAAATTTTGGTTTACTTTATCATGGCTATTTATAGTCAATACCGCGAACCAACTTTGAAAACCCTTTTTCGATAACCTGTGAATTATGTACTCGTATTTCTATCCATGCTGGTTTTTCGAAGAAAAACTCGCCTCCACAAAATATTTAACCAATAATGTTACACTTGGATAACATCTTAGTCTTTGTATGATGTCAGGTTACTTCTTTTCACCACATACAAATTTTTACACCACAAGCTTGGATCAAAATGGCTGCTTTTATCATTAAGTTTTAGAGGTTCAAGTTAGCGTTATTTTGAAAGTTGGCTCGCGATGCTTGCTTTCAACATCCTCACAGCTTCCTGCACGCCATCCTGAAATCGACAATGTAATTTTGGTCAAACTTCTTGCACTTTTAACACATGCTTGATGACAACATAAAGTAGATGTGTAAGAATGGAACATAGTGATGAAATCATGTAGCGGTGAAGGAATGAGCAGGTCGAGCACCTCGGACGAACCAAAACATTTAAACTTCTAGTGGTCATGTAAGATTAGAAAAATTATATGATTTTAATAATAGCTTATGATTAAAAAATTACCATCCAGGTAACTTTTTAAGTTAATCCTTTATTATAGACATTAGAGATGAAACATATCCGAATTAGCCCATTTATAAGTAAACGGGTATAGCTTACTACCTCTAAAACCAACACATAGGCAAAAACAGTAAACTTTTGGTTTGAGCAAATGTGTTATAACTTATATGTAATGAAAGAAGCACCTAGTTTAATGAGAGTGTTTGACTACTACTCAAATGACTAAAATACCCCTCACAAATAACATAAAAGATAAATCTTGTGAAGGAAATTCAATGCTGATGATACTTTATAACAATCAATTGCTAAAATAAGAAAAAGCGTTACCTCGGAAGACAATCTTTGAGAAATTTGTAAGGCGTTTGCTTTAATTTGAGAAGATAAAGCATAATTAATTGCTGTAGTAAGAGCACTGGCGGCTTCCTTTATAGTAATCTCATCGTCTTCGTCTGGAAGCAATTGATTTCTTTTCAGGGGTTCTGGTGAAACTCCAAGCCAGAACATCCTCTCTGCCCAATAAAATTGATCCAGCATAAACGGGCATATTACCTGCATATTTCACTAATCATTTATACAATTTAAAACCTACAAAAACATTGGATCATGAGGAGGTATTGAAGCAAACCTGTGGTATTCCAGCATGCAAAGCAGCTGCTGTGGATCCACTAGTTGAATATTTGCCAAACAGCACATTAGCACAAAAAGGGTAAAAATGCTACACGACTAGCGGTATAAACGAGTCAAGCCACCAATGAGCTGCTCAAGATCGGCTAAAGGTTTAAATCGAGTTGAATTTAAAAGAACCCTCAAGTTCCATTAGTTAATAAATGAGCTCGAGCACGAGCTACATGCACTGAGGCCTGAGCTTTGATAGGCTCACGAATTTAAACAGGCATATTATATATAATATAATAATATTTAGTTTATATAACCCAAATATAATTGCATATTAATATTATACATATAATTATGATAAATATAACTCAAATATAAGAATAATTATATATGTATATAAATAAATTATCAATTAAATAATAAACGAAATGAGCTCGAGCTTGAAAATTATACACAAGCCAAGCTCAAGCTTTGGACTGAAAATTATAAACGACCCGAAGTTTCTTAAGTTAAATGAACCGAGCTCAAGCTCAACTTTACTCATTTACACCCCTATACAAGAGGATATAAGAAAGAAAAGGTTGTACAGCAGAAACTTTTGAAGACAGTGAATTATAAAAACTATTACAATACGGAGAGAGAACCAGTAAGCTTACCTACCACCGTGATGAATAGCGGCAGCACATTTCGGAAACAGCCACTTGTAAGGTACAGAACTAATTTCAGAAAGAATGAGGAATCAGACAAGTATTAAACTTCCTAGTTTCTACAGAAAATTAACAGGGTTCCATCCTTAGTCATAGTTGGCATAAAAGAAGAAATTGCAACTACGGGCTTTAAGGTGTATCGGCTTTGAGCATCTCCAACAATAAGTGTTTAAACACCCCAAAACAAGATACCACCGCCACATCAGATTTCCACTCATCCTTCATAACCCTGATTTTACTCCAACAATATCCACATGTTCAAAGTTCATACACCCCTAAACCCTTCTAAGAAATATATATTTTAATATTGTTTGTGTGTGTGTGGACCCCAACCAAGCATTTGGGCTCATCCAAACATTCGGATGCCAGAAGGGTCGTTTGCTTTTGGATGCCCACTCCAATGGTTCCCGCCCTCGTTTGGTTTTTCAGATGCCTCCACCTCAGCATCGTTGGAGATGCTCTGATAAATATAATTAATATCAAGCAAAATCAGATTTACGAATCAAGTTTTTGCACTAGAACCAAATTTCTGTAAGTTTAGCTTTGAATATGAGCCCTCTCTATTAGTCAAGTATAGTATTGACGTTGGCCAAGCGACTCAAATGCAATTTGTAGTTAACTTTCACTTTGGTTATATTTAGTGTGGAACTTTAAAAAACAATTTTCTTTTGTTGACTAAAACCTTTCATAATATGCACTCACTTGGAATGAAAATGTTTCTTTGCTTTATTAATTTAAATTTTAAGAACAGACAAGCAGAGTGTAGGTCTAGAAAAGAAAATTTATTTTACAATATAGATGTTATTTCAAGTTGACCGAATATTAAAAAACAATAATCTAAGCAGACAACAAAGGGAAGAATGCTTACCCTGAGAAACAGAAAAGCCGGCCACTAAAGAGAGAAATTCCGTCCCTGAAGAATTCTGGTTTTTCTGAATGTGATGATGTTTCTGCAGCAATCAAATGTATTGCAGCATCCAAAGATCCATATCCAGATGAGAAAAGGAGAAAACGGTAATTTGTTGCATCCAGAACACTTTGAAGGACATGAAGAAACAATTGAGGTTTTCTCATAAAGCCCATGCTGCCGACAGAAGGGTACTGTGTTTCAGAATAGAAGATTAGGTAACATGGGCGGGTTGGGTAACATGTTGAAATGAGTCAAGATTACTGCAGGTTAACTTGTGGATTAGATTGGTCCATACTCCATAAACATTTTTTTTCCTTTTTCTAAACTTTTTATCCATAATGAAAGCGTTAATTATGATTACATGAAGAGTAATTATGTACTCTTTGAGTTAAAACGAGGTAGGAAGTTACAAACATTAGAAAAAGGCATTGGGCAACTTTCAAAACATGTTAGGCCTGTTCCCTTTTAACTTCTTTTATTTAACTCATTTTAGATAAAGCATCGCCCAAATCCACTGATACGAGTTGAAGAAGAACAACAGATAGATTGTTAATTGAGATTGCAAATGCAATGGTCAATCATACTATTACCAATAGACTGCAAGGAAAAAGAATTGCATTCTGATTGAGTAATGGTGTTACAAGATTACAAGATAAGTAAGAAGAAACTAGTAATTTCTGCACACCCACTCTGTAACTCTCAACAAACTCTTATACTCCACTCAACTAACTAACAACCGTTTTTTAAAATGTAACAAACTCAATCATAGAAAGTCAACCGTTAAAGTCAACCCTTTGAATTCGTATCAATCCACCCATTTATAAATTAATGGACCAAAATTGCCACATCTAGTGATAATCTTAAATGGAACAGAAATTGCAAGAGTGGAACCAAAAAGTACAAAAGTTACTTATCTAAAACCATTGTCTTTGCTGAGGTGTCAAGGAGTATTAAAAATGAAGTGATACTGGCTAAATAGATAAAATATAGTGACCTATAGCGGGCATCTACCTTTACTTATGAATGGGTAGATTTGGGTTATGTTTTTATCTCTAATGGGGCAAATGGGTCAAGGTTGCCTAAAGTGTATTTTGAAAGCTTAAAACCTCATAATCCATTATATTAAACCAAACTAAAGGATTATTGAAACTGAAATAATATAATTCTTGTAGTGATAAATCACATTAAAAAAAACTAAACTTTTGGGAAAAGATGTGTTTGGCCAACCCGCCCCACGTAATGCGGTGTAACACTTAATGATAACAAGGTTAGCTATTGAAGGGTGAAACGGATGGCAAAATGCCGCTGTCCAAGTCCTAATGTGTTAGCTGTTAAGTTTTTTTTGAACAAATAACTCACACACCCTCTAAACCTACTCCTAAATCTAGACCTTTGTCCACCGTGGGACTTAAACCCTCACTTGGGAAGAAACACCTTTTCTGCACACCTACTGCTAGGCTACCAGCCCTTTGGTAGTTGTTATTAAGTAAACTTAAAAAACTTACCTTCCAATAGAACTCAAACCAATGAAAACAGGTGGTAGTGATTCTGGTGCAAATAAAAAGTGTTGCAGCTCAGTGTGAGCTGAGCATAAGTTAGCTTTCACATTAGAATTCTCTGAAGAGGTCAAGACTGAAATTTCTGCACATTTGTTGCATGAGAACTGCCACGCCATAGGAAGACTCCAGAAGCCACAAACATGAACATTTGAAGGCCAATAACCTAACGCAATGAAAGGGAGAACACTTATTAGTTGAATGTGTTGCAACTGATATTCTGTCATTACAAGAAACACCTAGCAAAAAAACTAATTTAAAATATTGGGTTACATGCACACATATAGCCTTAATCTGAGAAAGACGGAGACTTTCATTTACGATACAGTTCCATGGTCAGATATAGGCGAAGTTGTTTAGAAAGGTAACCAGATTTAGTCCAATTTCTATTTCACGTAACGGGCTATTTACCCCAGAAAAAAATCTCAAAAAAATCTCAAACTCTAAATATATACTTGATTTAAGATAACTTTCAACCATGAGAGCACGTAACTGGCTTTTAACTACCACATTAGGGCCAATATACTGCGATGTAAATGAAAGTAAACAGAGTTTTTTTCTAAATGATTTTGGATCCTTTGAGGCTTTTTATCAAAATTTTGAAAAACTGAGGGTCTATTCTGAAAATATTTAAAAGCTTGAGGGCTTCTATTTGTTTAAAAGTTAATGGTTTTCTGTGGAAAATAAAGATGGTTACCTTTTTATGCAATTAGCCCTCAAATAAATAAGCTTAAACATCCTTGCAGCTCTATAATTAATTGAAACTCTGTCATGATGTGGAAGAAGTGATAATTCCTTTTAGACATTGTAACATTGCAAAATCCTACTAAGTAACCAAAAAGGAGGATTTTGATCAAGAGAAATTACCCTACCAGGACATTCTACGATTTCTTTGCTGAAACCATACCTGTTATGATGATGACTAAAATTAGAATAAATAAATATATGTGTTGTATATTTCTTAGAAAGTGAACATAAAGAGAGAACAAATAAAGTAGCAGTATGCACATTTTATTCTTTCATGAAGTTGAACTTGTATAATAACTATAACCATGGCTTTGATCTTACAGTAGCAAAGGAGATGAAGGCCTACTGTGCCACACGGGATGACTTGTGACTGGATCCTGAATGCATGAAGAGACAACAAGATAACTAAATCAACATCCAGATAAAAAAATGGAACAAGGCAGCATGCATTGCAAAGGATAGAGCTAGAGATGACTAGATGGACAGGTTGCCGGTTGGTATCGGGTAAACACAGGCCACCCAGGTTGGATTGAACAAAAACACTTTCTTGTCCCTTCTATTAGTAACTAATGCCTTGATTATAACTAAAAACTAAATTATTACAATAACAGGTCAAAATGGGTTTTGGTTGAAACACGCCTTTACCAACACTTTCCTGCCACCTCTAGAGAAAGCCATAGCCATTTCCATTTTTGGTATATAAGAATAAACTATATAAACTTGGTTTAAATTCTCTAGTACTAACCAGTTTTCTAAAATATATAATGAGGAAGGAAATCAATGGAAGTAAAGACGTACCGTGAAAGGCAACGGACTCAGCTTTAGCTCTGTAGCTCTCCATGCTCCCCAGTCCTCAGTAAATAGAGGCCACATCCAATGGATAACATCTTTCCAAGAAATCTTGTTTAATTCAAAATTATATATCATATATCTGTTAGTGAAATCTTTCATATAAAGTTTTATCAACTTTAAAAGATAATACAGGAGGACATGGAATAGGCGTGAAAAACTAAATCCTGTGAGAAAATATACTACACAAGTGGTTCAAAAATTTAGACATGCACATGAGTGCATCCATGATTTAATTAGAAACTACAGTGACTAAATTAACTCATGTCACATGATAGATTTTACTGTAAGAAAATGGTTAAACTGAATGTATAAGAAAATTAACTCTAAATGATATGTATGGCACCAACTATCAAGCAAAAATGCAAAATAACGAGTCAAAGGTCAGATTTGGAATAAACAAAATAAAGAAGAGAGATTATATACAAGAAAACTATTTTAAGTAAGAAATATGTCCATGAAGTGGAGAATTTGAGCTTTACCTCGTCACTTGAAGCCGCTTGAAGATAATTGTACAAAAGTTGAAGTTCTTCATTGAATTTCCGTTCAAACGACGAAGGAGCACTGCACATGGTATAACATGAGCAGCAGACACACATGCAAACAAAAAGAAAATAAACAAGATATGCTTTATCCTAGATGAAAGAAAACAGATAATAAAAACAAGATTTGAATTATTAAATTAATCTTGATAAAGTTATATGTGAAAAAAGGATTATGGGTAAAAATTGGGAGATTATGGCAGCTGCATATCAAGGAGTTTCAGTGTACTTATAGTTCTTAGTTAAAGGTTTAAATCTGGTCATGTTTATCGAACTATTCTTTTGGATTCTTTATATTTGGTTAAGTTGGTAGTTTTTAGTTGGTATTTGAGTTGGTTTTGGAAGCTTGGTGATAAAGTCTTTTCTAGTATAAATAGCGGTGTGTTGTTGTTGGTTCAGGCCCTTCAAGACACGCACAAACACACACTATGGAAAATCTTGTGCACGTTTATTTCTTGAGTACAATTACTATAGAATGCAATATATGCTATATATAAAGAAAACAACCTAAAGACCGATTCAAACAAAATGAAACGTACAGTAGTAAATTGGGCCTAATAACAAGTAATTACTAACAATCAAATTCGTTTACATCCCACGTCCAATTGCACTCATAATTGACCCTTTTACCCCTTGAATCATCTACTCTCCTGACCCACAACATGCTTACCAACAAAACCATATTAACCCAACAATCACCCCCTTAATCGGTTTGCTCACACCACTCGTTTACAGCAGCCGAATCACCATCAAAACAGTCTTTATCTCGAACCTCATCGACTTTTTCCGAACACCCGACTTTCACCTCTATCACGTCCAAAGTCTTATCGGTTCAACCCGAATAAAATCCACCACACTTGTAATATCTCACATGGCATCCCGTTGGAACCGCTCATTAACATCTTGACTTTTCACGGATCGACGACCTCTTCAGTCTTCCCTGGCCACATCCAAAGTCACCCGATTTGAACTCTGACGCCATAATATTCATGATCATGTAGTTTCTTCAATCTCTTACTTTTTTCTTCTTATCTTGACAACCATAACCTTCACCGATCATGCTTGTTTAAAGAGACCTCTCCACCGGCCAAGAAAACAAGGCCACACCACCTTTGAAGTTTTCTTTCATCTGCCAAACAAAGTCGAATCCAAAGCCACCTGCTTTGACGGATCCTTTCTGCCTCCTTTTCACGCACCTACGCCGGTCTCCTCTTGTCACGAAACAAGTCAATCAAAGGTTCTTTGATCACCTCTAACAGCCCTGGAACACCAATGTTTATCACCGGTCACCCCATCATCCCAAACGGTACTTCCACCATGACATAGGTTGAACCGAAACACCTTTACACTCCATCTTCTGCTGTAAAAACAGTCCCGAAACAGCCCGGTTCCCTGCTGTGCTTGCCCTGCAGCAAAGGGCTACATCCTTCGATGGTCGACTCTCAAACCGGTTCCACCGTCTTCACGAACCCTAGGCTCTGACACCAAATGTTGGTTTAGGCCCTTGACAAACACAAACACACACTATGGAAAATCTTGTGTGCGTTTATTTCTTGAGTACAATTACAATATAATGAAATATATGCTATATATAAAGAAAACAACCTAGAGACCTATTCAAACAAAATGAAACGTGCAGTAGTAAATTGGGCCTAAAAACAAGTAAAAACTAACAATCAATTCTTCCACATCCCACGTCCAATTGCACTCATAATTGACCCTTTTACCCCTTGAATCATCTACTCTCCAAACCCACAACATGCTGACCCGAAATGACCCGTGAACAAAACCCGATTAACCCAACACTTGTATTGATTTTCTGCATGGTTCTCAATTAATAAAATTCTTAGAGTCATTGGCTGTCTTCTTAAAACAAAATTTACCGAGTTCTGAATTGTGTTTCTGATCCAATTTCCAACAGTAAACATAGCAAACAGTTCGACTTTATACACCTATAACAAGTTGCATGATTTTATATTGATAAAGAAAGTCAATGGTACCTATAAGGAACAACATAAGGAGCTGCTACCACACAGGAAACATTAAAAAGCTCAGCCAGGCTCCAACCTTCCTGCAAAATAAAGACAGTACTGTTGCTCAGTTGAGATTAATCATCATACCTGTAACAAAAGGTGACTTACATATTCATGAACATGGCATAGGAAAATACATATATGAATTAACTTTTTCTGGCTAAGTCTCTAATAAGTTCATTTCAAGAAAATAGCTATTAATAATGGTTATTTACTTTACGAACAGCATAAACTTCAAGATAAGGGTGAAAATGGTTAATGGTGTACTCCTCAATCAAGTGGTTGTGGGTTCAAATCCTGCAGCATGTAGGTTTGGTGATTATTTTCCTGGTACTAGAAATTGTTCAAAAAAAAGGTAATCAAATACAGAACTAGTGTGCAGTATTTGCATTAAAAAAGGGTATATAAAAGATCAGGATATTAGAAACCTTATAATTAACAAATTTAAGCAACAGTCCCACATATAAAATTGGTATATTTCATGTGTACAGAGTACAGACTAAGTTGCCTATTAGATGCCAGGTGAATTACCAATGCGAAAAAGTTTATTATGACTAGATCGCCATCCATGCTCGGTACATCACCAAAGATATTATCAAATATGACAACACATTCTTGTCTATGTTCTCTTGTAATTTTTCTTTTCTCTTGTTGAAAGGAGAACTGCACACAACCTGGAAACTCCAAACAGACACAAAGACCTGGTCAAACTACAGAGCTGCTATCTTTTTGCAACAAAAAGATACTCTATAATATATTACTTGAGTACAGTGACAATAAGACCTGAATTGTTGTTAGGTTCGTAGGAAGAAAGAGCAGGAGGAGATGAAACAGAAAAGCACAAAACTTTATTTCTGCTTAAATGATCCCTTATGTCCTGCCAATAACAAATGGAATTAAATCATATTGATTTTTTACTCGTCAAATATAATAAGGGCATACTGAGCATGTTGCGGTATGAAAACTAAAATTCCTTCCATAAATGTCTTAATTTCTATTTTGCTGCAAAGTATATTAACTTCAGCTTTCTACAATTATTCTGAAATTATTATTATGCTAATATCTTTTCATTATTACATATTTAAGGAGCGGGTATCATACACACATGCGCAACATATTTCAGAAGGAGAATCTTTAGACTTTGTACCGCTACAGCCAGCATGTATTGAACATACCTCATGTGCAGAATGTGTTATAAACACCACATGGTATTGCACCTGGTCACAAGCAAATGCTGCGGCAATTGCCTGCAAATAAATTTCAAGAAGTATCATATAATTAGCATAAAAATGTTAATATACTAAATGAAAGTGACCAGTACAAAATAAAATGATATTAAGATAGCATATCATTAGTAATCAGATCATATTTGATTTAAATCGATGTCCTTTAACAACCACAACTGGACATGTGGTAAGTAACATTTTTTCATACAAACTTTCCTTTGTTGAACATGTAACACTAGGAATTTGAATGCACACCAATAACCAAACTTCATAAAAATAGAGTATTTTTGGAGAAATTATCTTCTACTATCAAAGCATGTACTTATAGTCAATATTTGCTTTAAAGTATTATAATTTCAAGTCATAAGCTTCCCTTCACTAGTTCACTTTGAGCCTTATTTACAGTTTAAGTTGATGTTCACTTCTCCTTACTCGGCTAAGAACTAGAATTTTTTTCATCCTCTCTGGCTATATTTTACTGTTTGCCGGATTACTAACATGAATATACATCAATAAACTTAGAATACAGCGAATAACAGGTACATTTCCATGAATATTTCAGAATCATGTTTCTAAAATTTAACCCTAAGATAAGGGTAGTATGGTTGAATGATATATTCTTCACCACGTAAGCACTTTTTATTCCCAACATCCATTTCTTGTTTACTTAGGAACAAAAGGAGAACTGGAAAAGGTCCTGTTTTTATAATGAGGGGATATACTATGAAGCTTTTGGAAACTTCATTTGTAATATTTACAGGCAAATGAGAAATGAAACAATCTAATTTTTGGAGCTGAAGAAGTTAATTACAGCTATCGGATACACATCGCCTTTTGTCCCAAAGGCCATGAAAACAGCCTTAGGCTGCCTTCTTATGGGAGCCATTCTTCTCACCTACACACCTTCCTGATGATGAATGTAACTGAGAAAAAACGATTCAGAAGGTCAGTGACAATTCATAAATTGCATAATGCATCATGTTAATTTCCAAAATTTTGCTAACATATATCAGTTACTATAAATAAAGGTTTCTCAGAAATTGTAACATAACTTACGGTTTTATTTAGTTATGTGCTAGCAAATTTTGCTAGATTGAAAGTATGTACGATTCAATTTAAATAGCCTGCAAATGCAATGCAGCTTAAAATGTGATAAACATATGTCTCCTTAATCTCGTTCAAGAAAGCGGATGTTATTACAAGTTAACTGAATTCAAATACGTTTTGTATTGTCTATCTAGTATCTTTCAAGATCTATTTGAAGATGACAACTTATTTACAATTTACCTTGTCAAAAACAGAAGAATCTCTGCTGGTAGATGCTTAAAAGCTTTCCACCTAAAAAATGAAAATTTACCTAAGAGGTTTGTTAAAAATTTGTTTAAAAAATTCAAAAGGAAAATATTAACTATAGGTCAAAGTCAACTGATCATTAATGAAAAAAGGTTATTTCCAGCCTAGAGAGTTTTTTATTAAATATCAAATCCCTCTAAGGAAGATAACTAAAGTTTACAAAGATGCTGGTAAGGTTTAATAAAAATAACTTTAATGCATAAATGGCCATTATTTCAATTTCTTTGAAAGTGATTGTAAATGAGTAAATGCATGAGTATATGAAATATATTATAAACCAAATTAATGTATTCCATAAAAACATTAATAATGGCTATTTTCATAATATGTAATCCTATTTTGTCATTAAGAGTTGTACCTACAACTTCATTTGTTGCGTGACTATGTCCAAAGTTAAAAGAGAACCATTATCAAGAAAGGAGAGCAGGAGACCAAAGGTAAGCCTATCACAAATTGAACTTATAATTTTTAACCCTTTGTTCCTTCTGTGTTTATTTTGGTTGCTTCAGTTTTTTGCAACATTGAGTTTTAGGTAATCAAGTAAAAGTTTCCCAAGGAGTCGGATAGAATGGTGAAAGAAGGACCGTGCTATCATTGTGGAATTAAAAGTAAGACTTTCCTGATTTGGTTTTTGTATAAGTAGTTCAGTTTCATTTTAATAAAATTAATCTTCGTATTTACTTTTCTAGTGTTTGTTAATCGTACTAAAATGGTTATGTAATAATTCATATAACCAGATTCCTCTTTTGGGGAATACTTCTATGTCCAGCCAAATATTGTATATAAGTATATGTGTGTTTAGCCAGATACTTATATGCATATAGCATGACGGTATATACGTCATTTGGCAAGAATCTTGATCAATTGAAAGTAACCTATCTCAACATTTGAAATTTTGCCTCATGATTTTTGGGTCTATAACTTAAAAAGGGTATTGGCATCTATGCTAGGAATAAGTAATTTTATTTTATTCAACACGATGAGAGAGATTTTATTTTGTGCACTCACTAAAGACTTTTAAAGTTTTACCTCTCCTAATTTCATGTCATTTTAAGTTTTTAACTTCATGCACCTATATATCATGCCCTGAACATACCTCCGATATGATTTGTATCCTCATGTTAAAGCTCCAACATTCACAATTCCTCTGGTAGTTAACACAACAAAGGAATAAAGTGTGCCTCATTTGGTGAGATAGATCAATAACAGGTCACAGATGCATGAGTGTATGAAACTTATAAGGGCTCCAACAGTTTCTGGTATTTATAGGATATTAAAGGATCAAATGGGTACCACGTACTAAATTACATTCAACAGTTAGGTGTTATATCCTTTCTTATGAACAATGAAAAGCTAAACTTATGTTTACTCATTATTTATCTCTCCTGGCAAATTAGATATGTATTATTATAACATATCATACACAATCTAAAAAACAATAACTTTGTTTAGGAGAGGCAAATCTTAATATTCATTTATCAAAATAGTTTAGTCTTTTGTTTAAAATATGAACATTAAGAATTTGCTTTATTCTTTAGTATATATATCCTTTGTGTCATATTAATCACGCCCTCGGTCCCAAAAAAATTGCAACACTTTCCATTTGACATGTTCGCAGAAACACAATATTTTCTGTTTCGGAATGATTACAATGTATATCTGCCAGCTTGCCTGTAAGTGGCCATTATAAGATATCTGTGAGATTCATTGTGCTTTACAAAATTTCTGAATTTTGACTTACTGAGGAATAAACATCTGATTTAGTTAACGGCTTTTATTAAGCCATGTGTCGAGTCAAACATTGCAACTTTTTTTCTTCTTTCTGAGGGAGCATATTGTTTGTAAGTATTAGTTCATTTTGTCACGAACATACAAAAGTAAAACAGTTTCATAGATTTTATATAAAGCAGTAAAGTATCCGTGCGAACATAGTTGACATTCAACAATCCTAGACATGATTTCAATCTTTATTCCTCACATATTTATCTCTTAATCCACACAATGCATACACACACACACATATGAAGCATGATTATCAACATCTGTATTATACTTTAGTGTGAACTGTGAAGTGAATTCCCCAAAAGACTAATGAATCATATGATGTCAAACAGGCACTCCCTTATGGAGAAACGGACCACCTGAAAAGCCAGTGCTATGCAATGCATGTGGCTCCAGATGGAGAACAAGAGGAACACTGAACGATTATGTCCCAAAGCATGCAATGAACCATAGAATACGGATCAATGAATTACCTGCTAAGGAAGAACCCGATCAAACAGACTCAAACTCTCCCGATGATGCAAACGCACCTGGTAACAATGAAAAACCCTGATCAACAGTTTTAGTCAATAGAGCTACGATAAGATCAAAATCAGATTAACTAGCTATAAATCAACCAAACTAATCATCGAAACTAAGATATTTGAAGATCTAACACTGAATAGTTCGTATTCATTCACGAAATTAGCGAAATACAGTAACAGTAGTTGATTAATTAGGGATATTGCTTACCTGTGCGATTATCTTCGTTCTAAATCTGTCGATATCACGTTGTGATGATTGAATTTGAACTGGAGTTCATTGAGAATTGCTAACGTATGTCATCGGTTTCAGACCATTTTGAAAAGATTACCTTCTGTGTTGTGCATAGTTTTGAAATTCCACTAGATATTACAAGCCAAATGTGAAAATATAGAAACAAGGAGGGGGTAAGTTGTACATAATCAAATAAACCGTGTATTATCTAGTTAATACTAACGGGTGGGGGGTAAGATGAACACAAAGCTTACATTCGTTTAACACTAACAAACGATAGAATAATCGGATGCCTAGAAGTCTTTTAACACTAAAGTAGTTTGGTCACTAATACTAAATGCATGCCTATTATTGAAGACACGTATAACTAAAAAGCATTGTTAAAACAGTAAAACTAAAAACACATTTAAACTAAAGAATGTCTAATCTAGCTAAAGCTGACACTTACGACTAATAAGGCAAGATAAGTGAGGTACAAGTTAATATACGAGGCCTTGGCAAAGACCAAATATGTATGTCCCTAAAAAATCACTAAACATTTATCCACATTCTTAAAAACTCTTATTACCAATCATGTAATCGGACATGTACAAGTCTAACGAATTATGTCTAATATTCTCATCTTATGTTACTTTTGATCTTTCTTTGTTCTTCTTCCTTACATTGTGAAAGTTTCTATGCTTCACTAGGAAGGCCAATTGTATTTATTTTGTATTTTTTAGTTTGTAGATTGAACTAGTGTGTTCATGGGTTGGGGTTTGCTCTCGTAGTTTGAGAATCTCTTCGATCATAATATATTTACATCGAACCATAAAACTTGATTTCTAACAACTGGTTCGGGTTTCTAGGTTTTTGATTTTGCAATGATTAAATCTATAAAATTGTTTTCATTGATTTAATTTTGAATTTCTTAAAACCAAAACCTAATAATTGACTCTGATTGATTTTAACCTGTGATTCAATTAGTTATTTGTTTAAGTGGGTTGGAACCAACTATTACCTTCTTTATACTTATCTTACCTTTGTGAGTATTTTTATAGATTTTTGTTGCATATTATTATGTATATTCATTCTTCTATAAATGTACACTCATTAAAAATAACATGAAAGTTTTATATAACACCATTAGTGAAACACTAATAATCAATTCGGAGCCATAATAAAGATCATTAACTAATTTGATGAGAATGTTAATTGTTTACTTTGTTATAAGTATGCGTAGAACACGTCAAAGAGTATAAATATAAGACTTTGATTTAGTAAAACATATTTTTATGAGAAAAACTGATGATATAAATTGTTACACGTGAAATATGTTTTAAATTTTATGATAATTTATGGGTTTGTTCTAAGTTCTGCATATTTATGTCATTGCTTATTAAAAATTGTATGGTTATTGATATAATATTATCATGATAATATGTTTTGAAAATAATTTTTGTATTAAATTTTCATATATAGTCAAAGTGGTACCATAAGATTACTAGCATGTTTTTATTGATTTTGCAGGACAAAATGAGCCAAATTATGAGAACGCTCCTAGGCGTAGAAGAACCAACCTTGACCAAATCGTTTTATCACCAATAGAACGGCTTCACAAACAATTATATGACATGATGTGTGAAGAGCCAGAGGAATTTATGAGGGAGAATATGGCTAGAGAAATGTTAATTACTCAGCGAGACAATTTAATGTCCACTGAAAACGAGACTATTCATGGTGCGATGCTCCTTAACTTGCCGCCTAGGGATCTTGAATTGAGTGAATCAGTTTCATCATCTAGCATGAAAACACAAGATGCGTCTACTTCACCGGAAAATGGTGGACGCGCCTCGCTAGAAAATGATGGTAATCATGATGATCAAGGAGAGTCTTCGTCTGCATGAAAGGTTGCATTGCTCGTTCTACCCTAGATAAAGTCCAAGAAACTTAATTTGCACCATTTACTTATTGCATTATTTTTAATCAATTATTACATGATCATGGTAGAAACATAATCAATGACCGACATCTTGGTTTTATTATGTATCCAGAACCTTCTTCAGGGTGGTGTTGACTTATGTTTTATTATCAATTTGCCGTACAAGTTAAAAATAACTTTTGTTGTGTTTATATAGACTTTATACAAGAAGGAGAATACATTTGTTCCAAATGATACAAATAAAATCATTTGAGATGTTCTTAGAAGGACAAGTACGTACGTTTGTATGTTTAAATGTACAGAAAGGTGCATCAATAATTTTCTACTTGATTACTTATTTATCACTTAAAACAACACATACAAGCATGAATATAGGCCCAACCTTAACGATAAATTAATTGACGATATGCTCATGTAACACAAGTTGGAAAATAAAGCGAGACTACGATACAAGGGTTGTTATAGATCTAGGCATCTAAACAAGCATTTATTAAATCTCAAGTCAATTTATAGTTTATTATCGACATTCTCATGACGACTAATATCGTTTTAGCCACACATGTTCTTAGAAATCAGAAATATATTACAAACAAATAATAACATATATACGTTATACACATAATAGGCCTTCAACATATGTATTTTACGTTACATGAAGCTCAAACTTTGTTACATATAAATAACAAAATGTTGAATATAATATTGTAAATTATATAACTACATGCTAGATGTTATGTAAAGGCGTAACCGAAACTAAAGGTATTATTGAACTTCATAAAGATTTTACGGTGATGACATTGCCTTCGACTTGGTTTCATATTCATCTATTTCTATTGTGGTCTTACGTGTCCTCTAATCTACAAACATTTAGAAAAACAATTAACTAAACTTGAATACCTAATAGATAACACGATATACATTCAAAACAAATATGCAATACTCTAACACGTGTAACATATTGTTGTATAATGCACAACATCTAACAACCATTACTTCAAGGGTAAATAAGTTTATACATGATTGATACATGCTTACCTAGTAGTTGCAGATAAAGGGGCAATTATATGCATGTACGATAATTTCAGGTGCTAACAAGTGTGAATTATATAACTCAACACTAATTGTAGAAACATGAATCGTACCAAACCTTGAAGCTCGCAAAAATCAAAGTAAAGACTAATTCATTGCTTTCGTGTCAATAATTACGCACACACAGACCCTCCTTTATTATGGTAACCCACATCACAATATTGTAAATTTAATTCCTTATTTTAACGCATGCAAATGGAAATTCATTTAATGATCTGATTCCCTACCAATCAACCACAACGTAAACATTGCCGCACCCTCTACCGTTGACTTTTGGTTCATAATGTAACTTATCTTAAAGTACGCTAATGAAAATTCATTTAATGATCCGATAACATATCAACCGCGTCTTAGACATTACCACACCCTCCACGTGGCCTATTCTTTTGTAATGTAACGAATACCAATGTTCTTCACAATGTGATGGGGTGCTCACACCGTGGGGGACGATGATGTGAGGAAGAAACACATGCTTCAAAATAGGAAGAAAACATCCGATGCGTCCTGACGTGTGAATGCCGTGAAATGGACAAACGACGCGACGTAAGAACCGACGATATTACCGCGTGACACCGTCACCGCCGTTGGGTTCCGGCGCGAGCCGCCCCTTATAGTAAACACTAAACACCACCATTGTTGTACATGATGCGGCCCAAATACACTTGGCCCATCACAACACCATAAAACCCTTTCACTCGTATGAAAACACACAACCCCCATCTTCCCTCCGATTCTCACACCTTCAAAGAACCCCCAAATTCAACCCCTTTACACCTCCGATTCACAGCAAAATCCACTGCAATTTTCACCAATTGTATGGGGAAAGACGACGATGACATGAGAGGGGAGATGGAGGAGAGGCTCATCAACGAAGAGTACAAAATCTGGAAGAAGAACACACCGTTTCTCTACGATTTGGTCATCACTCACGCGCTCGAGTGGCCTTCGCTCACCGTCGAGTGGCTGCCGGACCGCGATGAGCCCGCCGGAAAAGACTACTCCGTTCAGAAGCTGATTCTGGGGACTCACACATCGGAGAATGAGCCGAATTACCTTATGCTAGCTCAGGTTCAGTTGCCTCTTGAAGATGCGGAGTACGATGCTCGTCATTATGATGATGATCGGTCTGATTTTGGTGGGTTTGGAAGCACCAATGGAAAGGTTTGTGCTTTTGCTGCATTTTCGTGTTTTGTTCTTTGTTTGGAGTGATAATTGAGTTGATGGTTTGATTTTATGGGAAGATCGGCGTTGTTTTTTGTTTCTACGGGGTTTGATTTTGTGTTTTGAGTGGTAATTCGATGTTTTAATTGAAATTAGGGTTAGGGTTCACCGAATGTGTGTGTATGCTAGGGCTTTTTTGTTTACGGTTATCTTTTCAGTAGTCCAGTTGTTGATGTCATACATGGAGCAAATGCTGGTTCCTTCTATTTAGATAAAGGGCTGATGGTGATTTGAAGTGTTTTCAACTGATAAATTTGGGAGAACAGTTTTAGGGATCTAGATTGTGTTTGTATGATTGACATTGTGGTGTGTGTTTACAATCTTTATCATGGATTTATGGTTTGTGATAAACAATTCAGTGTATTTTTCATGTGGAGATTGATGTTAAAATGTTTAGGGTTACATTAATTAGTATAAAACAGGGACAGGTTAGACTCGTGTTGTTCTTATTTTTACCTATTGAATGTAATTTTAGGATTTATCTATGTAATTATATATAGTTTGGATGTTTTCTTTCTTCTAAGTTTGAATTAACATTGATGTAATGTTTAATAGTTACCTATGCCGACATTTTTTTGTATAAAAGTGTAACTAAGGTTTAGCTATGTCGATTACATTTATTTGTTTAATGTTACGGGCTCATTTATTGAAATGTATTTTTAGGGTTTTCTCTGCAGTTTTACTTTTATAACTTTTAGGGGTTATTGCTTTTCGTCTTGTGATATGTTATTTTTTGCAATGTTTTTTCGTTCTAGGCGCCAATTGGCTTTATATTTCTTCACCGTGCTTGATTCTATATGATTGTTTTTGCAGGTACAAATAATTCAGCAAATAAATCATGATGGAGAGGTGAACAGGGCTCGTTATATGCCGCAAAACTCGTTTATTATCGCTACAAAAACTGTCAGTGCAGAAGTTTATGTATTCGATTATAGCAAACATCCGTCTAAACCTCCTCTAGATGGAGCATGCAGTCCTGATTTGAGATTAAGGGGCCACAACACTGAGGGGTATGGCTTATCATGGAGTAAGTTCAAACAGGGTCATTTGCTTAGCGGTTCTGATGATGCTCAAATTTGTTTATGGGACATTAATGGAACTCCCAAAAATAAATCACTTGACGCTTTGCAAATATTCAAGGTAACTTTACATGTTATAGAATTGTCATTAGTGATCACACTATATATATTGATTTTGATTTTTTTTTTCATGTTTAACAGGTTCATGACGGTGTTGTAGAAGATGTAGCATGGCATTTGAGGCATGAATATCTATTTGGTTCATGTGGGGATGACCAATACTTGCACATATGGGATCTTAGGTCTCCATCAGTTACCAAGCCTATCCAGAGTGTAATGGCTCACCAAAGTGAAGTAAGTACAAGATTTTATCGTTATGAAAAGAGGCAATGTGTTTTATAAAATCAAAATCAGATATTTTCCCGTAAGAAAATGGCTCTGTCAACTTGATTGAGACGGTTCTCCTTCGAATTAAACAGTTATGTTTTTAGAAAGAAGTTATGTTTAAGGAAGTGGTATAAGCCAAAATTCTGTTATTGTTTAATCTGACTAGTAATAATTAGATGGGCTACAGGGTTGTTGTCGTTTAGCCTTTTTAAGTTGTATTAATTAGACAATCGTTGCCTCATTGCTCGAGTATTTGGGAAAGACTAATATGTTAAGGAATTAATACATTAAATGATTAAAAGTATAGTTTTGTAAAAAGGGAAGGCATGATTACCGAGAGGAGTGACAGTCTCAAATTTACTATAACTTAAAAGTAAAGGTGTCGGTGGCTTTTGCCGCTAGTCTTTACTCCCCCTCAACTTTACATTTAGACAATTTCACCCCAACTCCTATAAAAACTTTGTATAATGTCAGTTTTACCCTCATCAAGTTTCTAAAGTTCTGAGTTAACCAAATACAATTATTTTTATTGTGCGTGTAGGTATTAATTTGAGTTTGTCTACATATGTAGATTTTGTTTAGAAACGAGTCGAGTCCTATAAAAGTTTTTCATGCTTAATATATATACGCTTTAAGATGGTCTACATTTTGACGTTTGTCTACGTTTTGACGTAAAAAAATTTGTTTGGTAATGAGTTGGGTCAAATATAATACGCTTTGAGTTTCTCTATGTTTTGACTTAAGTTTTGTTTGAAAGCGCGTCGAGTCAAATATAATACGTTTTCATTTGACAGTATAAATCCGAGTTACCTTAAGTTACGAGTCAAGGTGATTATAACCTATGCTTTTTCACGCTGCATACGGCGCCACTGGACACGTTTTTTTTGTACCATTTGCGTCTGTCTACATTTTGACATAAATGTGTTTGGGAAAGAGTCAAGTCAAATATAATACGTTTGTATTCAACGGAATAATTTGAATTACTCTCTGTTTTGACGTACATTTAGTTCAGAGACGAGTCGGGTCAATTGTAGTCTATACTTTATCACGCTGCGTACGATGCCACTGCAATGCGCGGCGGGTAATAAACTAGTTATGCCAAATCCTAAAAGAATGGGTAAAATAGGTAATTTTTATTTTACCATCTTTTGCTGCAGCAAGTATGAAACTGATAATATAAAAGTTATAATTAGAAGACGAATTTGTTTATTCAAACTTTGAAAACTGATTGTTGTCATTTTAAGTTCTAACTTCTTAGACCTAAGGCCAAGATCATTCTCTTGGAAGAGGATATCTTTTGTAGGATACTTAAATTGATTTTACCCGTTCTACATGAAATACCGTATATGTTTATGAGAGTTTATAATTTGCTTTTGTATTTGGGTAGGTTAACTGTTTAGCTTTCAATCCCTTTAATGAATGGGTTTTGGCAACTGGGTCAACGGACAAGACTGTAAAGTTGTTTGACTTACGTAAGCTCAACTCTGCCCTCCATACATTTGATTGTCACAAGTGAGTCTTCTTACATTTTTTTATTACTATATATTTATTTTTCGTTTTTCAGCATGTGTTAAACTGTAATATAATGCACCAACAGGGAGGAAGTGTTCCAGGTTGGATGGAATCCAGCGTGTGAGACAATTTTAGCTTCTTGTTGTCTTGGTAGAAGACTTATGGTGTGGGATCTTAGCAGGTATGCACTTGAATATCAAATTAACATCGTGGTTGCATTTTTATCTTTATTTTGTTATAGTGGCTTTGGGGTCCTGGTGATTGCTTTCCTATTCCATATCATTTTTTAAACACATAATATTTATCTGAGCTATAGAGTCAAACCTAGTAGTTTGTGTTAATGGGAAATTCTTCATTTAAAGATCTATGCTTACTTTGAGGTGCTTTTGATTTTGAAAATTTACATTTTCTTGCAAAAAAGGTTGTGTTGCTGCTAAATAAGCTGTACATTCTCTACTATCTACAAATGGCCTACATACATATAAATATCCACATGCATAACGAAATAAAGTAGAATGGTGATTTGAATATATTAGCTTCAGGTTTCATTTGGTGCCAATCAATAAAGGTGGCAAAATGGCAGTCAGTGTTTGGCCTGGTGTGGTAAAGGATCAAGATGGGTTTTGGTCAAAATGAGTAAATTTGTGTACATGTGGTAAGATTAGGGTTTGGTTGGCTTGGACTTGAAACACTTGTTTTGCCAAAATTTTACTTTTTTTTTAGTTTTTACAGAAGCTATATTTTTTTCATTAATAATAATAAAATGATTTATGATGTTTCATGCATCCAAAACATGCTGCTTTTGACGCGTGTGATCAATTTTTAGCTAATCCTTACCCATCGGAGATGAAATGTAACTAAGATCAACCTTTTCTATAAGTAGATGGGCCGAAATTGCCACCTTCACAAATCATACATGTTAAAGGTCTGAACATAGCAATCAGCAATTTTTTTTGTAAGTTGCAGACCAAATTTTAATTTTGGTATAAGGTTTAGATGGGGTGTAGCCTCCATTTGTATCTTTTTAGTCCCCTTTAGTGGCGAACCAATGATTTTTTTTATGGGTATCACTCTTTAATAATGTTCAGTGAATCAGTGTCACAAATTGTCGGATACGCAAATAACACATGAGAAACGAGTATCAATTACTTTATAACTTATAAAAGTTGTTTTACCGGTGTCACATGACACCGGTGTTTACTGCTTGGGACTGCACTGGTCCCCTTGACACAATATGTTTCATATATTACCATACTGAGCAAAATCATGTGCATCTCTTTTCTGTATTGTCTCATGAATTTCTATATTTGTATATTTTGTACCATTTACTATTAAATATTTATTTACTAATATAACTATTCTTGTTTGAGAACACAGGATTGACCAGGAACAAACACCAGAGGATGCTGAAGATGGGCCGCCAGAGTTGCTATTCATCCATGGTGGACATACAAGTAAAGTTTCAGATTTCTCATGGAATCCCTGCGAGGAATGGGTCGTTGCTAGTGTTGCAGAAGACAACATACTCCAAATCTGGCAGATGGCTGAAAACATCTACCATGATGAAGATGAAACGCCTGCAGAGGAATCTCGAGGCGCCTAAATATATATATCCTTAAACCATCATCAACATAAACTATATAAACTCTTAGGTTCGGTTTCGTTTTATCCAAAACATGTTTATTTTCTGGCTAGTGGATGGTTTTATGTTGTTGAATTATGTTGTGCAAAAGCTGCAGGTTTACATTTTATGTTAAGAAACAGTTTCTTGGTGTTTGGATGCAGTTTTTTATTTTTTGGATATAAATGATAAATGTCATAAAACTTTCAGGCTTGTGATGGTTGTTGAGGAAGTTTTTTTCAACTCAAGGCATGTTTATTTGGGAGGAAATCTGCCCCTTTTTGTGTTTCTTGGTTTATCATTCTCTCAACACATCAATAGAAGCAATTTTTTCTTATCTTTTGAAAAATATGTTTTTCAAAATAATTTATTTAAAAGAAAGATTTGTATTTTTATTGTTAAAGTTATTATATTTTGCTTTTATTTTTATTTATTTATGGTCAAATTTAGTGTTTTTTTTTGGGTAAAGGGTTACCCCGGTGATTCTATCATTAACACAATTAAAGGTACAAGTAGTGAGTGACTCTTCATTAGTTTCTTTAGTGAGAAGCCCCATCTAAAGATAAAGAAAAAACCAAACAAACAAAATTCAAACAGCCAACGGAAACACAACCTCTAATTAAGGTTACAAAAGAGTTACTAACTACTAGCCGACGCCCCTTTGGGGGGATTCTCGTGCACACCAATCCAAACGGGACGCCATAGCCTCCAATCCGCTGTTTTCTTATTCTTAAGCCCATTACTTTATATTTCACCGTTTGCAAGATGTCTTGACTAACACATCCGGTGGTCGAGTCTGATTCTTGAATAAACGCGCATTCTTTCTTGCCATATAAAGTAAGCCGTGGATGAACTAATTGCTTATTGACAAAGCATTCAATCCCGTTTCCTTTCTCCTTGTTTATCAACCAATCTAAAATATCATGCCATTGATCCACCATGCCCATCCTTGTTTTTTGTTCGAACCTTACTCCAAACATCTCTCGCATAAGCATAATTAAAGAAAAGTGTCAAATTTAGTGTTTTTCAAATGGGTATCACTTTCACTATACTTAATGAAAAGCGACGAGTAGCAGTTGAAAAGGTCGAAGTACATTTAGATTTGGAGCAAATAGGTGATATGTAAACATAGCAAACAAAACTTCGTAGGTAGCTTTGTGGTATCAAGGTATGCATTGAATGCGTTCTAACATGGTTGAGGGTTTTAGTTTTATTTAAGAGTAAATTTAGAAAGTGTAAGCTATCTATTCTAAAATGAAAATATAAAGATGTTAGAACATGATGATTTATAGAGAGCGGTATATATTGTTAGTGTTCTATCTATTATATATTAATTTTTTTTATTGTTTTAATCAAGGGGAGTTCATCTGATTTTAATGAAGGTAATGTGTAAGGATTCCTGAAGTCTGATGCAACCCAAAACAGCTTAAGTGTCTCAGCAACATGCACTAAGTACTGAAGTGAAGAATGCTTCGGAAGTTTTACACAAGCATTAGAAAATACTCTAAGTGTAAAATCTTCCGAAGCCAAGACCAATATCTTCCGAAGCCAAAATGAAGTCTTCCGAAGCTTCAGAGACAAAGTCTTCCGAAGCCTCATCCTATGAAGACAGATTTCTTCCGAAGACTTTTAGTACACATGCTTTATCTGATGTACTGTTCCATAAAGCACCTTTTCCGCTGCATCTCTGTAAAGTCACCAACTTACATGAGTTGGTGAAAAGGGCCTTGCTTTTGGTAACTGTACATTGAGGTCTTGAGTCTTCAAACTTTCCACTTTATGTACTTTATCCTTTTTGTATTGTATAAGGATGTGAGCTATGGCATGTCATAGTCACAAGGTCAAAAGGCAGATATGCCTTTTGATCCTACAATTGATTTTGTTAGTGTCTAGTCAATTGTATCCAGCTGGCTTTCAAAGTATGGCCGGCTGTAGGTTGTAGTATAAGTATTTCAAGTTCTTGTATCTTTTCTTTATGCTTTGTAACACTTGTAAAAGAACTTGAGAAAGCAATATACTGCCTCCTTGAAACCCATACTCTCTTGTTCTGTCTCTTGCTTTACTTGTGTTCTTTGTATCACTTTGGTTACCCAGTTCACTGTTTGATTAGAGCTTAGTTATTCTCCTCATTGTGTTGTTGTGTTGTAATTGTGTTTAAGCCCTTAAACGGTCCTGCAATTGGTATCAGAGCATTCCAGGCTCTTGATATAAGATCTAACCATCTTAAGATCCCTCACACACACAAAAGCTAAACTCTTCAAATGGCTGCCATCTCTAAGACTGATATGGAGACTGGAACCATGAACAAATCCCCACTGATCACTCTTGATGATTTTGACACCTGGTGCATGAGGATGGAAGGCTTCATCAGGTCTCTTGATTCAAGAATGTGGGAATCTGTTGAGAATGGACCTTTCATACCCAGCACCCCCTCTGCTACTGGTGCTGGTATGATTCCTAAAGATGTGGCCAACTACTCAGATGAAGATAGAAAAAGAGTAGAGATTGATAGGAAGGCCATGACTGCTCTTCAGACTGCTCTCCCAAACTCTGTATACAGAGGCTTCAAGAAGTGCAAGACAGCCAAACAGCTGTGGGATGCACTGAAGCTGATGTATGAAGGCTCCTCTGAAGCCAAGGAGAACAAGAAAGATCTTCTGAAGCAGCAGTTTGAAAATTTCACCTTCAAAGCAGGTGAGACCATGACTCAACAATACTTCAGGTATGTTGAGATTGTGGATACCCTAGTGGATGGAGGAGTTCCTCTTGAGAACAGGGACATTGTAAGGAAGTTCATGTCCTCACTTCCTAGGCAATGGACACACTATTGTGTGGTGATCAAGAGGACTGAGAACCTTAAGACTCTTACTCTTACAGAGTTGTATGGGATTCTCAGTGGATACCAGATGGAGATGAACATGCAAGGTTCATCTGGCAACTCCAACAATCAAATGGGTTCAGCCCTTCATGTGGTTGAAAGGGACAGCATAGAACCTCAGCATCATCTCTTATGCTACCCTGACAACTCACAAAAGGGTCCTTTCATCACCTTCCCGGAGACACCAAAGGAGAACTTTACTCAAGGAAGCCCATTCCAAGAGACAAGTTCTTCTCAAGCCTTTGTGTCTGCAGATGAAAGCTGTGGGAATTATCTCTTCACTCTTGAAGACCTGGACTGTATCCATCCAGATGACCTGGAATACATGGAGATAGTTCAGCAGATGGCTCTCCTCACTCACAGAGCCAAGAAGTTCTACAAGAGGACAGGAAGAAGATTTCCAAGCAATGCTACCAGCAGTAAGTTTGGGCTGGATAAAAGCAAAGTTAAGTGTTACAACTGTAACCTTATGGGTCACTTTGCCAGGGAGTGTAAGGCACCTAAAGCAAATGGGGGCCAAACACAACCCAGACCAAACTTTACTGACAAAGCTCCTCAGCTGAGAAGACAAAGCAACATGCTGCTGTTGCTGTTGAAGAAGGAGGCTTTGACTGGAGTTTTCAGGTGGAGGATGCTTCTCCAAACCAAGCACTGATGGCTGACCATGATGAAGCCAAGGTATTGGAACATCTTTGCTCCCCTGAATGCATTGCTAAAGTAAATAGATACAGGTCCTATAACCTAGAGATGAGATCTGATCTTGAGTCATTAAACATATTAAAATCTGATTTTAGAAAGTCTGAAAATGATTACAAGTTAAAGATAGAAGACTTGGAGAAAACCATTTCAGTACTAAAACATGAACATACAGATTTCAGAACTCAGATCCAAGATCTCATCACTAAGTTAACTGAGTGCCAGGCTGAGCTTGTGATCAGCAAAGCCAAGGCAGAGAAGAGTGTTCTTGAAGAAGAGACCTTCAAGAACATGATATCCTCATCCCTGCACAACAGGTTTGTTATCAAAATAGACAGGGACTAGGATCAAATGAGATAGCTCCTCCACACACAATCTTGTCTGTAAGATCTCCTAGGTGTGGAACTTGTGAAGATGAGCTTCCTCTCATAGATCCTGTAAGTGAGGATGATGAAGAAGTGATAGTGAAGAATTCCTCTGAGAAGAGTGAAGAAGAGGATTCTTCCAAGGGCCACTATCCTTCTGAGGAGAAGAAATCAACTGTGATGACCAAGTCCAAAAGAAAGAACTTGATCAGAAAGAGCAAAAGAAGAAGGCAAAGAAGGCTCAAGAAATCAAGGCTACTTTTGATGCTAAGCAGAAACAAGTTTTTATCTCTGCAGGTTTCAAAGTAGTAAGGACTGAAGACATCAACCAAGACTCCTAGCTAAGAGTCATGGTTCTTGTTCAAATCATCTCAGTGCCAAGAAGAAGACTGATTTGCTGTGTACCACTGCTGCACAGCCTGGACCATCAAACTCCAAGAACAGTTCACAGCCCAAAGGAACTGTCTCAGCATCTACCAAGATGAAGATGGAGAGGGGATGTGACCAAATCAGTCTTGTTCTCAAAGGGAGACTTCTTTGAAGAAGATAATGTTATGTGTTATGTGTGAAAGTACTTCTCACATTGCTAAGGATTGCCCATACAATCCTAAAAGTACTGTCCACATGACTAAAACAAAGACTTCAAAGAGTCTCAAGAAATCTCAAGCTTCGGAAGGAAAGTCTGTTTCCTTCGGAAGCTCCAAATCAAAGAAGGAGGTAAGTGGAAAATTACCTTCGGAAGCAAAGTTGGTCTCGGAAGAAAGGAGTTCTTCCGAAGCACTAAAGTCTGCTGCAGTGACTGTAGACTCTTCCGAAGGATCAGTCATCAAAACTTATGAAGTTCTAAAAGCTTCTAAGGTTTTGAAGGTCAAGTCCAAGACTCCAAAGGTGGTGTGGAAGTCTAAGAAAGACCAAATGACTGAGGTTTCTCCATCAACAACAGCTGAAGATCCCTATAGTACAACCATAGGATCTATTACTGTTGCATTACCTTCTATTACTGTTAATGAGCCCAAGACAAGTAAGGCTTGGGTTTCCAAATGTAACTAATCATTTCTCTGTGCAGGAACAGCTCAAGACCAACAGGAATGTCTGGATAATTGACAGTGGCTGTTCCAGGCACATGACTGGCAATAGGTCTCTACTCCATAATTTTGAGAGAATTGATGGAGGACCAGTTGCTTTTGGAGGAGATGAAGGTGGTTACATTTCTGGAAGGGGCAAGGTCACAAATGGTAAGCTCAGCATTGAGAAGGTAAACTTTGTTAAGGAGCTTGGGTACAATCTTCTGAGTGTATCCCAATTTTGTGATCAGAGTCATAACATGCTCTTTACTGAGCATGAGTGCATTGTTCTCAAACCTGGTGTGGTCATTCCTCATGAGCATATCCTGCTCAGAGCCCCCAGGAAAGGGAACATGTACAAGATGGATTTGCAAGAAACATCTCCCTCAGGAGAAGTTTCATGCTTTCTATCTAAAGCAAATAGTGATGAGTCTTTCCTATGGCATAAAAGAATGTGCCATGTAAACTTTAAGAACATGAATAAATTAATTAAACATGATCTGGTAACTGGAATGCCAAAGAAAGAGTTTACTAGTGATGATCATTGTGTGGCATGCCTGAAAGGGAAGCAACACAAGGTATCTCACAAGCCTAAGGAAAAGAACTCCATCACTACTCCCCTACACTTGTTACATATGGATCTCTTTGGCCCCACCAGTGTAATGAGTTTAGGAAGGACCTCTTACTGTCTGGTGATCACAGATGATTTTACAAGATTCACTTGGGTCTTCTTCCTTAGAACTAAGGATGAAACCCCTGAGATTCTGAAGAATTTCATCTTAAAAGTTGAGAATCAATGTGATCACAAGGTCAAAACCATAAGATGTGATCAAGGAACTGAATTCAAGAACCAAATCCTTGATGCATTTTGTGATGAAAAGGTATTACAAGACAATATAGTGCTCCCAGGACTCCTCAGCAAAATGGAGTTGCTGAAAGGAGAAACAGGACACTTATTGAAGCTGCAAGAACTATGTTGTCTGACTCTAAACTGCCTATCACCTTCTGGGCAGAGGCAGTCAATACTGCTTGCTATGTGCAAAACAGAGTTTTAGTAGTTAAGACACATGGTAAGACTCCTTATGAACTTTGGCACAAGAGGAAACCTTTCATTGGTTTTCTCAGGTCATTTGGATGTCCCTGCACCATCTTGAATACCAAAGATCAAATTGCCAAGTTTGCTGAGAAATCAGATGATGGACATTTCATTGGATACTCTTCTCAAGCTAAAGCTTATAGAGTATACAATCTCAGAACTAGAATTGTTGAGGAGTCAGCCAATGTGACTTTCAATGAGCACACTCCCTGTGTGGCTGGTTCTGGTCCGGATTGGCTGTTTGATCTTGATTTAGTTACCAACTGTTTTAACAAATCTTGTGAGCATGTTTCAGGATCTGCAGAAAATCTAAATACAGGTGATCCTGATCCAAGATTTGAGCTAGGAAGACCTTCAACTCATACATCTTCAGCTCCAGTTGGAACTACTTCAGCAAATGAGGTTTCTATCAGCACAACAATGACAAATTCAGCTGATACATCTGGCATGCCTTCAAATTCCAGCTCAGAGGCCTCTCAACCAGATAAAGATACCTCACTTGTAGAAGACAACAATGGTGATGGTGATAGTGATCAGGAATTCTTGATGCTAATAACCACACCATAGATGACAACATCAATGATGTCTCACACTCATTGGATCAAGTTAATCTTGATAAGTGTGATAATGTGGAGGGTGAATCTTCAGGACCAGATTTAAATTTCTCAAATTTAGATCTTTCCAGCAACTTGCTGTGATCCCTCAGCTAAGGATCCACAAGTCTCACCCCACCACAAACATCATTGGAGATGTTGTCACAGGGGTAAGAACAAGAGGACAAACCCATGAAGCAAATGTTTGTCTTCACTCTTGTTTCTTATCTCAGATAGAGCCCAAGAAAGTTGATGAAGCTCTAAAGGATGGAAGTTGGGTTGAAGCTATGCAACAAGAGCTGCTTCAATTCAAAAGGCAGAAAGTTTGGAACCTTTGTCCTCTTCCTCATGGGAAGACTACCATTGGAACCAAATGGGTTTTTAGAAACAAGAAGGATGATAGGGGAATCATCATCAAGAACAAGGCAAGACTAGTTGTTCAAGGATACACACAAGAAGAAGGGATTGACTACACTGATGTCTTTGCTCCTGTAGCAAGACTAGAAGCTGTTAGGATATTCCTGGCATTTGCTGCATCCAAGAACTTCAAGGTCTACCAACTTGATGTAAAGTGTGCTTTCTTATATGGAGTGATTGATGAGGAGGTTTATGTCAAACAGCCACCTGGTTTTGTAGACCCTGATCATCCTGATTATGTCTGCAAGCTTGACAAAGCTCTTTATGGGCTGCATCAGGCACCCAGGAAGTGGTATGAGACACTATCTAAGTATCTCTGCAAGCATGGATACAGAAGAGGTACTATAGATGGAACCCTCTTCATCAAAGGACAGGGAAATGACTTATTGCTGGTTCAAGTATATGTTGATGACATCATCTTTGGTTCAACTAATCCAAAGCTCTGCAAAGACTTTGAGAAGCTGATGAAGGACAGATTTGAGATGAGTTCAATGGGAGAACTCAACTTCTTTCTGGGAATTCAAGTGAAGCAGGTTGAAGATGGCATCTTCATAAGTCAGTCAAAGTATGTTCAAGACATACTCAAGAGGTTCAATATGACTGATTGTAAGATTGCTAAGACACCCATAGCCAGAAACCACTCCTTTGGTCCAGATCTTGAGGGGGAGTGTGTAGATGAGCACTTATACAGGGCTATGATTGGGTCTCTTATGTATCTTACAGCTAGCAGGCCTGATATCATGTTTGCTACATGTATTTGTGCAAGATATCAAGCCAACCCTAAGATGTCTCACTTAATCACTGTGAAAAGGATTTTAAGATACCTCAAAGGTGCTTCAACACTTGGTCTATGGTATCCAAAGAATCCAAATTTCAATCTGTATGCCTATACAGATAGTGATTATGGTGGTTGCAATATGACTGCAAAGTCTACATCTGGGGGATGTCAATTCCTTGGTGGAAGGGTGGTCTCATGGCAATGCAAGAAACAATCCTGTGTGTCTGCATCAACTGCTGAGGCTGAATACATTGCTGCTGCAAGCTGCTGTGCTCAAGTGCTTTGGATTCAAAATCAGATGCTGGACTATGGATTTAACTTCAAAGAGACTCCTATCCACATAGACAACAATAGTGCTATCTCTATCACTGAGACCCTGTGCAGCACTCAAGGACCAAACACATCAACATCAGGTATCATTTATAAGAGATAACTATGAAAAAGGATTAATTAAACTAGTCAAAGTTCATACAGATGAACAATATGCTGATCTGTTCACCAAAGCTTTTGATGAACAGAGATTTAAGTATCTGATATCAGCTATTGGGATGATTAACTTTGAGTAGACTTTTTATTAAAACTAATTCTAATTATTTCTTCTTAAAATATGTGTGTCCTAAGTTGTCTAGTTCATCACTTTCATAAGCTCATGTTTTCTTTGGATGTAAAATTCTTTTTGAAGACTTTCCTTAGATTCTTGAAAATTTCTGATACTTCGGAAGATAAAATTTTATCTTCGGAAGAAAACATGTCTTTAAAATAAATAACTGTCTAAGAGATTTTACCTTCGGAAGAAGTAAAGATTCATCTTCCGAAGCTTAAAATTCTTATCTCAGACACTTATCTATTTCAAGAACCTTTTCCTTCCGAAGCAAAATTAACCTTCGGAAGCTTTGTTTATTTTCATACAAAGCATTCAAGGGTTTATTTCTCTTCCGAAGCATAAATTATCAAGACTCTCAGGAAAATCTTCCGAAGCCATTTTAGCTTCGGAAGCTTTTAAATCAAAACTTCCGAAGACAAATAAACTTCGGAAGCTTTTCGAATTCCAAGAAAACTACTTTTTGAGCAAAAGTAAACTACCTTTTCAGAGGTGGGACCGACTTTCGGATTTCAAAGTTTATCCTCTTTCATTAACTTTGGTTCAAATCCCTTTTCATATAAATACCCAACGGTTCCCCCTCTTTCCCACTATCTTCCTCAATTCTACTGTTTCTCTAACCTAATTCTCTAAACCGCCTTTGCTTTCTACCTTTCTTCACCCTTAAGCTTCTGAAATGGCCAACCTTAACCGCAGAAACAACCCTGATTTCTCCATGCAACTACACAGGCAACATAATCAAGTTGCTCTGTTAAGCTCTGAGAAAGATGCAAGTTTCTCAGAGATTTGCCAATTCTTGACTCTGTCAAACTACTTCACCTCCCTGACCATTGATCCTCCTCTATATGAGGATCAGTTGCTTGAATTCTGGAAGACCTGCCAAGAGGTCATTATGGATGGGGAGAAGGCACTGTCTGCCACAGTGCAAGGGAGGACAGTCTTCATCACTCCGGCCATCATTAACCAACATCTACAGCTGGATGATGAAGAAGGTGAGGTGTCCTTCCCAAAAGAAGCTGTAAATCATTCTTTTGAGCAGATGGGCTATGAGGGAGATTTCTCTGTAAAGACCTTTAGGAAAGGGAAGGTCTCATCCCAATGGAAATTCCTGCTCCATGTGGTTATCCACAGCTTGTCAAACAAGCATGGTGGATGGGACCAGATTCCTGAGGATTCTCCTTCATAGTTCATGGAATGGTTCAAGGGGTCAAGTTCAGGTATTCACAATTTGTTTATACTAATTACTTGCAAACATTAGACTCCTTAGAATATTACATGTTTCCTAGATATGTTCAACACATTCTCAACTGTGAACTGGGCTCACAGTTGAGGGAAACAGGTAATATTCTTAAATTGGGACAGATGAAGCCCGGCATCTTTAAAATAATGAAGAAGCCAACTGTAGGCTTCTCTGGGGTAGAAACAGCCCTAGTCCCAAAAATGTTAGAGCTCATTGCTCAAGGTGACAACCTAGCAACACAAGCTAGTGTTGAACCCACACCTCTTTTGTCCCTACCATTAAAAAGACCAGAAATCACCCTCACCTACCAAAGAAAATCCAAACGAACCCCTGCTCAGACTATTGAGTCTGTGCAGGCCCCCAAATACTCAACCTTACAGGAAGAAGTGGACACTAGAGCTCCCACTTCTCCTGAGGAGCAAACCACTCCCATTGTTTCACCTATCAGGGCTGAGGTTCCTCAAGCTCACCCTGATGAGCTCAATAGCCCAACAACCTTAAGCCTTCACTCTGAGTCTCAACACTCAAGTGGACAACCTTCAGGGGACAGCTACCATCCCCAGCCTTTGGATCTCAACCAACCAATTCCCAACCTATCCTTTTACACTGATGAAGACTTAGGATTCAGTGAGTACCATGAGTCTCTCTTCTCCTCCCCTACTCAAAGAGAGATGAGTACCTCTGACTCTCCTCAGTCTATCCCCCATCAGTCACCTGTTACTGAGGTGGACACTTCTGAACCTGTTCAGGATGTCCATATGGAAGAGGCTCTCACTTTTGAAAGTGATTACATCATTAAGACCTCAACCATGGCAACTCAGCCCATTGGCATCTCAACTGAGGCTGCCAGTGAGCAGAGGAAAACCAGCAGCCAAGAAACTCAAGCTGGTGGTGAGAGAGAGGACTTTGGTCCAATCATCTCATCCCCCAATGAATCTTCTGATGAAGATGAGGGGAATTTGAGACTAAAGGTGCAAAAACTGTCAAAAACATGCACCTACTTAGTCTCTAAGGTTAGTCACTTGGAATCTCAAGTGACTACCTTACAAAACAGGGTCAATGATCAGCAACTCCAGATTTCATATCTGCAGGAAAAACTAGCTGGGAGACCTTTAAGGAGAGCTCAACCAGGAACACAAGAACCTGTGGAAGTGATTGACTTATCCTCCAGCTCACCTATGCAAGTGGGTGATGCTACCAAAAAGGGGGAGAAAGTTGTTACAACCACAGAACCTGGGAGTTCTTCAGAGAGAATGGACATAGAGGACTCACCATCCTCACTTGCTGTTGTGCATTCTCAGCAACTTCCTCAAGTTCACATTAATGTGGACTCTATAGACTCTCTCATCAGGAGTCTTTGAGGAAGGCATACCAAGGGCTGTCTCATCTCCACCACTGGGAACTAGCAATCAAATCATAAGGTGGAGGTATGATGATGACAGAAGAGCCCTCATACTTCAAAGAGTTCAAGGCCAACAAGAAGTTTTTCAATTCCAAAGCCTGAGCTTTTATGAAAGACTGGATTTAGTCAACCTGCCACTTGTCAATCCAAGCAATTCAAGACAAGCTGACAGGCTGGCTCAAAGAATCCAAGACAGGATCATGGCAGAGTTCTCTCTAAGAAGACTTAGGGAATCAGGCAATGTCATCGGTCAACTGGATGTTGAGGTGGACCCTAAGATTAGTTTCATAGGGGAAACCTTGACTGAAGGCCCAGTGACAGAACCTGAGACCCCTGTCTCATCATCAACAACTGCTGCTGAGGTCCAAACTCCATCTGAGACACCTGCTGGTGAAGGTGTTTCTCAGCCTCTCTCTGGCCAGAGCATGGAAGCTACTCCAAGCAATGAAGGCCAAGCTTCAATCCACCCTGAGTCACAAAGGTCTGTTGGTGACAAAGGGAAAAGGATAATGACTCCTGAGGAAATTGAGGAGGAAGAGAGAGAGAGGAAAAGGAGACTAAGGGGAGAAAGTTCCACTGGGTCATCTAGCTTCATGCAAGCTGCAATCAGGGCTGCCCCCAGACCAAATACTCAGGATGATGAGTTAAGGGCAGTCAGGATTACCTACTTACAGACCAGGAACTATGACATTGATGAGATCATCTCCCTCCCCTTAGAAGAACTAAATGAACTGGCTGACAGAGAAGTGTCAAGAGAGTTGAAGGAGAAAGAGGATGCAATGATACTTCTCCAACTCAAAGAGGAGAAGAGACAGAAAAGACTTTACAAGCATGCTCCTACTCTCTCACCAGTTCAAGAAAGTCCTGCACAGGAAGATGTGGCTCCACAAGAACCTCAGGTAGATAAAGAGGAAGATAGGATCAGGATGATCAACTACCTGAGTGCCACAGGCTTCTATCAGGCAGATGCACTTCTCCCTTTGTCCTATGACTTCATTGAGTTCGAGTACTTAAAACAACTTGAGCTTGAGTTAGTCAAGGAAAGAAAGACAACCAAAAGGAAACTAAGGGAAGAAGCTGCAAAGTCAAGGGCCACCATTCAAAAGAATGCAAAGAAGTCTGCTGACAGACAAAGAATGGTGAGCTTCTTGAAGCTGTATGGATTCTCCGGAAGGAGACTTGGCCCCATGTCTCTATCCACTATGGATGAGCACATTAGGGTGATCAAGCAGAAGATTAAGAGTGGAGAACTTATTGACTTGCACTCTCTTCCAAGTCAAGTCCCACCTGAAGTGGAGGTCAAGTTTGAACAACCAGAGACACCTCAACCAGCACCTCCAGCTGAGCCCCAGCAAGCTTCATCTTCTGATCCTAGGCAGGGTCAAACTCCCTCTCCTTCTGAACCTGTGAGGGAGGAACACCCAACTGAGAAAGACACTGATGATCAACATGGTGCTGCAGACCAGTCTTCTCAGTTAAAGACAACCAAGAGGAAGAAGAGGATGGCTTCTAAACCAAAGACAAAGAAGAAGAAGCCAAAGTCATCTACCTCTGCACCTCAGGCTGAATCAGATCAACCTGAGGAAGTGCATGATGAGGCAGCCCAATCAACTCCTATTCAAGTGGCTCCTCTAACTAGTGAGACACCCATCTTATCCTGGACATACTCTACCAATCCAGAGAGATGGACTGTTATCAGAGATCAAGGTGTTGAGAATGTCTACTCATGGCAAGACATAATCAACTTACCTCTGCATGATCTCTTTGAGATGAGAAGATATTATGAAAGTCTTGATGATCCTGACCATCTCATGAAGAAAGGAATGGTCCTGATTGTACTGAAGACTACCAACATTTGAAGATCTTCCAAGTGTTTTGGTAGCATCAGCCTAGGGGGAGTTTGTAAGGATTCCTGAAGTCTGATGCAACCCAAAACAGCTTAAGTGTCTCAGCAACATGCACTAAGTACTGAAGTGAAGAATGCTTCGGAAGTTTTACACAAAGCATTAGAAAATACTCTAAGTGTAAAATCTTCCGAAGCCAAGACCAATATCTTCCGAAGCCAAATATGAAGTCTTCCGAAGCTTCAGAAACAAAGTCTTCCGAAGCCTCATCCTATGAAGACAGATTTCTTCCGAAGACTTTTAGTACACATGCTTTATCTGATGTACTGTTCCATAAAGCACCTTTTCCGCTGCATCTCTGTAAAGTCACCAACTTACATGAGTTGGTGAAAAGGGCCTTGCTTTTGGTAACTGTACATTGAGGTCTTGAGTATTCAACTTTCCACTTTATGTACTTTATCCTTTTTGTATTGTATAAGGATGTGAGCTATGGCATGTCATAGTCACAAGGTCAAAAGGCAGATATGCCTTTTGATCCTACAATTGATTTTGTTAGTGTCTAGTCAATTGTATCCAGCTGGCTTTCAAAGTATGGCCGGCTGTAGGTTGTAGTATAAGTATTTCAAGTTCTTGTATCTTTTCTTTATGCTTTGTAACACTTGTAAAAGAAC
The DNA here is from genome assembly GCA_025215565.1 of Flaveria ramosissima. Taxonomy (NCBI): domain Eukaryota; kingdom Viridiplantae; phylum Streptophyta; class Magnoliopsida; order Asterales; family Asteraceae; genus Flaveria; species Flaveria ramosissima. The sequence goes on from CM046039.1 coordinate 73,775,031, forward strand.
TTGAGAAAGCAATATACTGCCTCCTTGAAACCCATACTCTCTTGTTCTGTCTCTTGCTTTACTTGTGTTCTTTGTATCATTTTGGTTACCCAGTTCACTGTTTGATTAGAGCTTAGTTATTCTCCTCATTGTGTTGTTGTGTTGTAATTGTGTTTAAGCCCTTAAACGGTCCTGCATAATGGAAGTCTAGATTAGGAAATGCATTTCTGGTAAAAAAAATTCAATTTATCTTTATATAGAAGAACTAGACGTGTTTCCCCCGCGAGATGCAGCGGGAAATCTTTACAAAATGAAAATGTTTACTTACAATAGCATTATGTCTTAATAAAAAAAGAAGTCTCGTGTAATCAAAAGATACAAGAAAGTCTAGAGGCTAGAGAGGGATGGTTATTGTACTCTTTTTTAACAAAGTAATAGAGCAAGCTTAGCAAAATTAGAGCATGTATTGAGAAGTTTAGCAAATTGTTAAATTACCCTCTCTTAAGCCTCTTTATTTTTCTTATTTTTTTACACCTCAATTTATTACCTAAATAATGATATAATCTTTTGATCAAAATCATGATTATCATTGATATTTAAAATGAAACTTGAGCTTTTAAGCACTTTAATATAATTAGTATTTTAAAACGACCAGCTCACACACACACACTTAAATTTTACTTTTAAATCTACGTGAAATTTAAATTCTCAATTACATTGAAAAATACATTTTTCTTTGCATATTTTAGTATTGCAAGGCACAAACCCAAAACCAAATGAAACATCATCAAGTAACTTGAAACACTCATTATGTTCAGAACATGTCAAAAAAATTGTGAAAGCATAGTTCATGTATCTAGAACAACATAAATCATAATGTGAAACATATAACTAATATGAAAACAAACCAAACACAATTTAAACCCTAATATGCATGACATGTGTGACACCTATATAAGTCCCGAACACTCATTCATATAACAAGAATCATACCCTTAGATGAACCATCATAATTCAATCGAAAACCAAAAGAAAGTAACTCCCAAGATTAAAAGGAAATAAACAAAAAACCCTAACCTATGTTAGCCACATGACCGAGAAGAATGCCGAGGTAACTAGCATTAGGGAGGCTATGATGTCGAAAGGTGTAAGGGTGGTTGTGAAATGGGGATGTAAGATTGAAATGAAAAACGAAAGGGGAGGTCATAAGAGTACACTTGAGGTGGTAGTCGATAGTAGATGGTGATACGGATTGGTTTAGCTGGTTTTAACAATAACTCTAAGCCAAACCACTAATTATGGTTTTAGGGAAAGCAAACCAAACCAACTTGCAGGGACGACCCTGAGGGTGGGCGATTGCCCAGGGTCCGATCTCCTCAAGAGCCCGAAATTTTTGAAAAATTTTATATTATATATACATGTATTTAGAAAATTAACAAACCCAATAGCATTTTAATTATTTTAACCTATTAAACATTACTTTAGAGTTTATTAACATTTTATACAAGTTATTCGATTTAGATTTTTTTTATACGTCGTATCACCGGGGCCCAGGGTCTCTTGGGAATTCTCGAGGCTGGCCCAACTTGAGTTAAGTGAGTTGGTGGACGGTTTGCTTATAACATGATTCATATAAAGTTTACACAGACAATTCTTAAGCTCCAAACAAAACCAAGGATACCACCAAAACCAAACCATGAACTAAACCATTTGGGTTGTTCAGTCGGTCTTAACGATTTATGATAAAGAACATTGAAGGCGAAAAAGGAGTGATTTTGAGGCTTGTAATTTGCAAGGGTTTTATTTGAATGAAATAATGCCACCTAAAGTAGATTCAATATCTGAACCTTCCAAACCTTCTTCATAGACTTCAAAGTCTTCAGGACTCCATCTTCATATCAAATGTAGCTTAAAAGTAGCCATCTTGATGCCCATTAACCTATGCAGTTATAAACAGTTACTGTGTAAAATATGATTACAAAAAAAATATATACTGTTCGAATAATAATCTAATCTTTTCAAATAAATTGACTGCGCAATAACAACACGCTTGGCGTGACATTGGACCCTTTTAACCCGTCTCCATTTTTACTAACTTTTTTATTTTACTTGTTTGACCAATTAGAAATAAAACACAGCCGAATCGATTCATTCTTCTGTAAAAGGGTCAACCATGGATCACCTCTGAATGAACCATAGCCACATGGACCACAATATAGTGGCAGTTATCATGCATCTTAATGCTACACACCAACTAACAAGAAAGATATTCATTATAGTAAGGTTGTAATCGGGTCAACAGGTATTTCAAAGATTAACGATAAAACAGGTTGGGTTGACCTGGAACACTTTCTTCAACATGTTGTAATCCTTTTTATAGTAAGGTTGTAATAAGCATGTAGGATATAATAACATAAAATTTGATACAACTCATTCATAAGTATATTGGTTGAAACTGTCATCTCTATTAATTGTGTGTTTGCAAGTGTTGTGCTTTGTAAGAGAGTAAGTGAACACCTTTATTTAAGCGCACCGGCATTCGTTTCTTGGGCAAGAATGGTTCCATCTCATGTGTAAACTGGTCCAGAGGACCTTCTTTAAGTTACACCTGAGGGTTCACATGTGAAAGAACTTAAGGTTTATTAGAAGGAAAAGATCATGATAAGTAAGTTAGCAAAAAGAATCAACATGAATAAAACTAAACAAAACATGTTAGATCTTTAAATGCAGCATATTTTAGTGACTCAAAGAGTGGTGTTTAGTGGTATTGTGGTAACCTTTCAAATGATAACAAATTATCAATACACAAATTATGAAAACATCAACACCAAATCTTAAAACTTGTTATGATACTTTCATCAACCCAATGTCCCACCATTTCTGTTCTATGCACCTAATTCTAAGCAACACGCATTACAACCAGAACAACTTCTTGCACATTTTGACAAATGGTGAATTTATAATCTTCATTTTTAGTTAATAAAAAGAATAATTCAAAATCTAAAGGTAGATTACAAAAATGTCGAGCATGGCTATCACACAATCGCATAACTCAACGAGCAAAAAACCAATTCCTTGAAACTAATTGAGCTGCAATTTAGTTTTGAATCTTGAATAAAGATCATAACTTTGTCTGTCAGGTAGTTGGTTGTGAGTTTTTAACTTAAAGTAGGTTTGTTGATTATGTTTTCTGGTAATTTTAGTTGTTGTTAAAGCAGAAAATATTCATGTATTTTAGTTTCTTCAAAGTGTTTTGGTTTATTAATATAATTTAAGTCGATATTTAAATTTTGGGCTCGAGCTTATTTATTAAACGAGTTCAATGTTGAGCTCGATCTTATTTAAACTTGGGTTGATTCAGGTTTTTATTAAGTCAATCTCGAATACGTTAAAGAATATATATTAGTAAATACTATTACAATTATCCATATCCAGTATATTTCATTGACTTGTTTACACTCCTATATCTTACTTCTCTTGATGATTACTAAACATTGCTGGTATAAGTGATTCGAATTTAAAGTTATGTTATTCAAACAATTTAAAGACATAGAATGAATAAAACTTCGAAGTGTATTACTATTGTTTCATACTTTCATAGCCAAAGTAGTTAGTTACATCGCCTGAATAACAAACTTAAAGGTATGATTTTATATACTTTATATAAAACACTGCATAAAATTAAAATAGCAGCTACAGAATTTTTCTGTTTTTGCATTATTAACTTTTTTTTTAAATATAACTTGTTAAAATATATTAACCAATTTTAGTTAACGTTATATGTTATGTTTCAACCTTTGGTATTTAAAATTATGTTATTAAAACAATTAAATACATAGAATTAACCAACGTTCGGACCGGTTGAACCTTTTCTATATATATTTTTTAATTTTTCAATATGCTTTTACATATATTTGTTAATATAATTATAATTTTATCCGGTTCTTCTATCCGGTCCGACCAGCGGACCAGTAAGACATCCGGATTACTGTTCTTTTCGTTTGTGAAAACATTGGTATTTGTCGCTAACAACATAATGTTATGACTAGCTGTTTATTGGTTAAATCAGCTTTAAATAATCAAATGATGTGATGATCGCCATTAGACAACGTATGCTATAGATAAATTGTACACAGAAGAAAAAAGAAAATTTTGAAAAAATTAAAATAAAAATAAAACAACAAATTAACCACCATAAAAACAAGTTTTCCTCACCAGAATAAATCGCAACAACAAAAGCAACACAAAAAGCATCAAATTGACATCTGAATATCCTTTATAAGTCGTTTTCTATAGCATTACATCCTATTTTATTTTATTTTATTCTATTATTTTATTTTATTTTGTTTAGAAAAGAGAAGAAACAAAATTGAAAGAATAAATAAAACGAGTTCGTTAATTTTAGTTGTATTCTTAAACATGTTAAAGTGACCAATACAATTTGACGTCAAGAATTTGCTCGGGTGTGAAATTGTGGTTCTAATGCACACTTCAAATGCCGTTTTCTTAAACTAGATATCTGTTTTATTTGGGTGTTGTAAACTCGATGTTTAATATTTTTTGACAAGAGAAGTGTAAATCATAACAACAATTTATAAACACTATATTATCAAAACCTCTAAGACCATTTGTAGTGGGTGAGTGATAGTGATAAAAAATGTTGTCATGTAGACACCAGCGTGATCATTGTAAAGATGTGTAATAATGTTTGTGCAAATGTTAGAATCAATTAAAAAGTAGGAGGCCATACCAAAAAAATTATAAAGAAGAAAGATTGTTATAATTGATGGAAATTTTTTTTTTCAAAAAGAAGAAAAGAAAAACTATCAATGTAATCACGCCGGTCAACATTATATATATTACTAATTATCAACTTTTGTGTGCATCAAGGTTGGTATTTTAGGCTTAATGAGTTGTACTTACTTTTGGAGTTTTTAATCTTTAATTTTCTTTTACTTTTAATCTCAATACTTTTACATCTTTTACAAATTAACCTCTATAAAATTTCACTTTCAACTTTATCCCCTATACTTTTTATATTTTACAAGTTTTTCGTTTTACGTTTAGGTTTAAATTTTACGAGTTAACACACTGCAACGTGCGCGTGTGATTTTAGGTTTACGCTTATTTTCCCCTTTAACAGCCCGTCACAACACGCAAGTCCTGGATCAACTCAGTTGTTTATTTTGATGTTTTACATTTCACGTGCGTGGTTTGACGATTTTACGTCTACTTCTATTTAATTTTATAATTTTTTTTTTATTTCTTTTTTAATACGAGTTTTTTTTATGTTAGTGGTTGCTAACGGTAATATGACATTATTGTTATTTGTTAAGGTTTTACGCCCCTCACCGCAACGCGAGGGGGTTTAATACTAGTTGTTACTAAAACGCCAATCACACCCCTATCATACCAAGGGGATGGTGCTCTGAGCGTGATAGGTTGATTTAACACCCCATTCACGTCGTATTACAAACCCCTAAGTCCCTAACAATTTACACTCCACTATGTTGACCTGACGAACCGCTCTTCCACCCCTACAAAACCATCTGAAATGAAAGAACTCATTCAACGGCCTCCCTTCACTTGGCGTCGATAGCAATGACTAAAACATTATTGCTAAAGAGATGCAACTGCAACGACGATGGCATTTGGCCCTGCTCCTGTCTAGATCCAGCATTATTGTTGTTCCTTTCGTTGAGATCCGATGGTCATTCCAACACACTCACAACCAACCACATTGTTGTCATTGACAAACCCTGCTTTTGTTCCCATCATTCCAGTGGTGACTTTTGTGGTCTTGAAATCTAGATCACAACTCGACCATTATCTCCGGTTCAACCATAACCGTCTAGTTTAGCTCCTGGCACCAACAGATGCACACCCAACACGTAAAGAGGCTGATTTCCGAATTCACCAGTCCAACCAACCAATCTTTTACGGTTTTCAAAACCAAAGTAACACAACTTTACCTTTACTTTCTTAAGGTATTCTTTGAGGCCATTTGTGAAGATAAACAAGTCTTATTTAGAATTTCCTTTTCTTTTCCGATGAAAACCATGTTTATATGGTTCTTTTAGCAAGCACCATGAGATATCGATTCTCGTAAAAAGGTTTGATTATTTATACATTATCAGCAACAAGCTTCTCAATCTGAGCATTCAAGAATCTCCCGCTCGAACCCAATAAACCCATTTGGGCTCGACACAAGACAATATAACCCAAACATGAATACAAGTTAAAACATTTCAAAAGATGTAGAACACAAAAGATAAAATCTTTACATGGGTGTGATCCAAATCTAAAGAAAGTTCAAATTCAATAAACTTTTGAGTAAAGCATAAACAGGTTCAGGGCAAGGGAATCATTACAAATTACAAACACAAATAAGAAGAAAAGAAAAAAAACAACTTACTTTCTTTTCAATTTTGAAGTGGAGTCAATGGCAGTTGAGAGGCAATTGTGCATACAAATGAACTCCATTACCATTTCTCTGCTTATCCATCCTAAAAAGCTTCTAACTTTAACATCTTTCTGATTCCCTTCTTTACATCCCTTTTATACATGTATCTACGTTTGACTACTGCGCCTTCTCCTCCCCGACCTTCCCAGTAAAACCCTACCCTGGCGGCGGAGCCGATTCACCAGTGACATGCCACCGCCATCACCACCACCACCACTGTCATCATCACTATCACCTTCGTTATTGTTGTCATTTCTACCAAATGGGCCATCAGCTCCGCCAGCACCAAATGCATGAAACAAGAGAAACACGTTAACAAGACTGTTATCAGCTGCCACATCTAAACCACTGCCAGTGTTGCCTCGCCCTAAACCACCCATATCGAAACCCTCGTCATCGTCATCTGAATCTGACCCGTATGGGTTCCTTTCGATCACATAATCACCAAAAACCACTGCTCCTGGCATTGATGATGTCACTGTGCTAATGACATCTTGTCGCTCTCTCTCCCGCTCGAGCCGCCGCCATTTCTGTTCCTGATCAGGGTCCACTTCCCGTGGCTTAGAACACGGGTGTTCTGACTTAACATGTTTCTTCAACTCCTTATACGCCCCAATAAACGAACACTTGTCATGCATACATGATCTTTTCTTACAATTAAGGTACTCCCGAGCTGACTCCACCACGGTCCACCCTTTAACTTGTCCTCTACAAAGAGGACATGCCAGCTCAGCCACTTCTTCATGCCTTTCAATGGGCCAACCCGATAACGAATCAAAAACTGGACTGTCATCTGCGGTTGTTAAAGGTGGTGGGTGATTTGGGGAGAGAGATGTAGTTTTGGTGTAGGCTTTTTTGTACTGGTCCAGGCAGTTGGAATAGCGGGAGCTAGTACCACACATGTATGGGCGGCAACCCTTATCGTGTGAAGAACATAGAAGAAGAACAGCATTGTGAGGATACTCCATGCATACTGAACAGGTAATATCTTCTAAATCTTTTTTGGGCATGCTTATGATTGATCTTTTTTCATTCACATTCGATAAATTATGTTCACAAGTGAGCATTGGATATGGGGTTGCCCTGCAGTTTCTTGAAGCCATTCTGCGTCTTCCCCTGGTTCCTTTCGCCATTCTTGAGATAAACCTGTTGTAAACACGTTGATTATGGGAATTAGAGGTGGTTATTTAAACAAATTAACTCAGGGAGTGTATGATATGAGATGTGTTTCATCTCTATTAAGTCAAACATTGTTAACTAAAAAGAAAACAAGTAGAACAGGTTCAAAAGTCACCCAAATAGTATTTTTTAATGCATAAAACCTTCTAAATAATATAAAAAACAATTCATTATTGAAATAATAAAAATTTTTGTTTATAATATCCTAAAAACTGACAGGGTGTTTCAGGTCAAACCAACCTGATCACATCTATTTCAAGCTATACTACAAAATCACCCGTTTTGATATGTTACTCAACCAGCCTATTTTCTCTAATAGGAATCCAAAAGATATAAGCCTTAAAGAAAAAGGTAGTTGAGAATGCATATGTTTCAGAGCAGTGTACATGAATGACAATGAACAAACAGCCATCTGAAATTATTCAGCACTGATCTTTCACAAAAAACATTGTGTATAATCATAGGGCATAAAAGAAACAACATAAGTTATTGCCAGAGTGACATGATTTATGATTGAGATATAAGCCAAACACCCGGTAAATGATGCTAATCTGATGTTGAAGTTGACAGTATCCAGTTTGATCTCTAAGTCAAATAAAGATAATTACTTTTGATGGATGAGTTTTGTTTTTATATATACATTTCTAGATTGACACCTATACGCTAACCCCGTTCCTAAAAACAATTACAGATACCAGAAAACACCTTTCTTGAAGGAATTCTTTATATGGATTATGGAAAGTAGTAAAATTACAAATGTCTAAATACACAATTTGCGTGCAAATAAGTGCAGAACTAATGCTAAAACTTCAGGATCAGACAGTATTGTTAATATGACACAGGATGGGAGGATGACACATGACAAAAGGAAGAGCTTCAGACAAAGTTTAACATCAGAGATATGTTTTACAATCTGAGAAAACAAACTAACACCAGCATGCAACTCCCCTAAACTGACTTGCTAATTTGATGTTAGTTCCCATGCAACCAAAAAGGCAAGATGACCGGATAGCATCAATCTATGTAATTAAGAATCATTGTTACCATAAGAAGAAAGATATTAACAAGAAAGAAACATGAAAAGCAACAACCCAGATAAAATAATACCCTGCTGATGATCCTGATTAAGATTTAAAATTGGATAAAACACCTATAGAATGTGATCAAAGTCTCATACAGGAGATTAAAAGCAGAAAAAGAATAAAAATCTAATCAAAATTGATCAAGAACAGATAGATTAACTCACACGTCAATCTACTTACAAAAGTGGTCCTAACTCCTAACAATACCGAAAATCCAGATGCATAGATCACACAATCTGATAAATGTCGAAAGTTAAAATAGACAGCGTATCTCGCCAAGCAAATTGCAAAATCACCACAATTTGAAAGCAACTACTAAACTCAGGCCTGTTAATAAGGATGTTCAACCATAAAACCATTTCATAACCAAGTAAAACTCAAGATAACAAAATTGAAAACTTGATCCCATATAATGATCAACACAATTCAAAACAAATTAACCATACTTACACTTAAAATCAAATCTGGATCCAAGATCAATTGAAGATAAGATGTATGCAGAACTGAAGATATATTAATGTCAACACAATAAACCAATCCCTACATATATACATAGCCAGAAAGCTACACAACATGCTATATCCAAACAATCACGCGAGCGACAGTTAGAAATAAATAAATTAATCCCCCTTCTTTCATCACAAAGCCTAATACGCATCATAATTCACTTCTTTAATAATAAAAAAAGCAAAAAGCACATGCCTTTGCGTCCAACCGACCCCCAATCTGAGATTCGAACATAAAATACTCAAAACCCATCAAATCCTCGGACCCAAATCTCAGATAACCACCAAATTACGAAATGAAACAACTTTCCCAATTCTTACCTGAGGATTGTTGAATGGAAACACTGCGGGATGAAATTGAAAGGGGATGGATGATCGATGTGATTAAGGGGGTGTGTGATTAGGGTTACAAATTGACGAAATGAGCGGTGAGATCGATGGAATTGATCGAGGGTGCGGGCATTTCGATTTGATGTGTTGCTAAATGGAGATCATGAGAGAGAGAGAGAGAGATGGTGTTTTATGGATTCGATTCCTCTATCATATTCGATTTCTAGAGAGAGAAAGAGAGTACGTGAGAGAGAAGGTTGGGGGAATCGAAGGTGTACGCGAAATTGGCGCGTGTGTTTCAGATGATACGGATAATCCGCGGGTTGAAACTTGAAACTGGGTCGGGTGCAAAACCGAGGGTAGGATTCGGTTGATATGAGTAGGGTTCAGTGGTGGAGTTTGAATATTTTTATAAGCAGAGTGGGGGTGAAAACTTTTATAAGGGGCGAATTCAATGTATATAAAAGATTGTAATCTACGCTGTGTTCCCGAGTTTATTTAGAGAGGGAAAAGAAGAGAAACATTTTATTTTACTTATTTTTTTTTTCTTTTCTCTTTTTTTCTTTCTTTTATTTTCTCTTTATTTTCTTTTGATTTGAAACGACTGATTTTAGTCTTTATGTTTTATTATATGTTCTTTCTTTTATCTTCATATGTGGACTCGAGAACACAACTTTTTAACTTTTATTCTATTTTCTTTTATTTAAAAAAACTATGGAACACAAGTTATTATATAATTCCTTTCTTTTCCTTTCTTTTCTCTCTTTAAATAAACTCGGAAACATAAAAGGCAAATATTTACACTACTAATAAAGAAAGGGGGGGGGGGGGGGGCTTCGCCCCTAGTAGTGCTTAACCGCTTTGATCAAATTTAGAAACAACAAAATAAATAAATAACTGGTATATAAAACTCTTGTATTGAAGCACAAGCATAAAACCTCCTAAATATATAACAAGAAAAAACAAATTTTAGACGTTGTAGGGACGATTATAATATATGTAACTTCCTATATCGAAAATGAATATTGGACATTGTTGATGACCGTTTAAAACCTTATATATATATATATATATATATATATATATATATATGTATATATATATATATATATATATATATATATATATATATATATATATATATATATATCTATATATATATATATATATATATATCTATATATATATATATATCTACCTATATACTATATCATATATCTATCTACATATATATATATACATATATATATGTATATCTCTACCTCTATATATATCTACTCTCTATATCTATCTATATCTCTATATCTCCCTCTATCTATCTATCTATCTCTCTCTCTCTCTCTCTCTCTCTCTCTCTCTATCTCTATCTCTCTCTGTCTCTCTGTCTCTCTCTCTCTGTCTCTCTGTCTCTCTCTCTCTGTCTCTGTCTCTCTCTGTCTCTCTGTCTCTCTCTCTCTTGTCTCTCTCTCTGTCTCTCGTGTGTCTCTCTCTCTGTCTCTCTCTGTCTCTCTCTCTCTGTCTCTCTCTGTCTCTGTCTCTCTCTCTCCTCTCTCTGTCTCTCTCTGTCTCTCTGTCTTTCTCTCTCTCTCTCTCTCTCTCTCTGTCTCTCTCTCTCTCTCTCTCTCTCTCTCTCTCTCTCTCTCTCTCTCTCTCTCTCTCTCTCCCCCTCCTTCCCGAAAGTGTAAACCGAGAAAAAGCTAACGTCAATCGGCATGTATATATCTATCTATATCTATATCTCTATATATATCTCTCTCTATATCTATCTATATCTCTCTATCTCTCTCTCTATCTCTCTATCTCTCTCTATCTATCTCTCTCTATCTCTCTGTCTGTCTCTCTCTCTCTGTCTCTCTCTATCTGTCTCTCTGTCTCTCTCTCTCTCTCTGTGTGTCTCTCTCTCTGTCTCTCTCTCTCTCTGTCTCTCTCTCTCTGTCTCTCTCTGTCTCTGTCTCTCTCTCTCTCTCTCTCTATCTCTCTCTATCTATATAACACCTCATTACAAACGAAAGTGTAAAACCGAGAAAAAAGCTAACGTCAAAAAATCGGCATGAACCAGCATGTTGAATAGGCCATTGATAACATAAAAGAGCTTTATATATATATAAAAAATGAAATTAGAACATGGTTGATGGTATTCATAATTTCATGTAAAAAAATGAAACGCTAGTGCGTTGATGAAAATTAACACGTTGCAACGGAAAGTATGTTCATAAAAATAAACATGTTGAAACCTATAACTAAATTTGAGGGGATAAAAAGTATTTTTTAGCATTTATATTGAAACTTTAATTTAGAAAAGGATTTTAAAATTGCCTACAAATGGATGTTTGAACATATGCATCATTAGTTAGGAATATGCTAACGATATGTACATGTAATGTAATGAGTTAATTGCGGTTTTAGTCACTGAGTTTTGTAAATTGTCTTCATTCGAGTGTCAACCCTTAATATGTCTCCATTCCTGGCATTAGTTTTCAAAATCATTTATATTTGTTTGTTCTTTTGATTAACGGTATTAACATGTCCAGTTAGCTTTTTTTGAAAAGACCAAAAATACCCTTAGAGGCTTAAAGAATTTATAAAAAATATCATTATCTCACTTTCCAATTTCGCTCTCTACTCTCCTCTCTCTCTCTCTCTCTCTCTCTCTCTCTCTCTCTCTCTCTCTCTCTCTCTCTCTCTCTCTCTCTCTCTCTCTCTCTCTCTCTCTCTCTCTCTCTCTCTCTCTCTCTCTCTCTCTCTCTCCCCCCCCCCCCTCCACCGTAAAATTCCCCTACTATCCGGCAACCACCTCCACTACCACTACTATCGTCCCACCTATACCCTCCCCTCCCCTATCCCTTCGTCTTCAACTCTCCTCCCCCACCACCATGGCCACACCATCACCGCCATTGCCACACCCTCACCACCATTGCCATCGTAAAACCAGCAACCACACTGAAAACCTAATCTCTTGCCTCACTCTTCTACAGCCACCTGCACCGCCACCTTAAAAAACACAAAGACCACCTCACTACAAAGAACTATAGTCACATCTATGTAATACAATCTTGTTTATGTTTAGTCTTTTATCTTGTTATGTCTTCTTGATTGTGCACAATCTTTGTGCAATTCATTCTCTCTTTTTGTTTGTCTATTTTAAGTTCTATCTCATCGTGTTAATAATTTTAGTTATGTGATATTTTCTAGTTTGGATCTTGTATTCATTTGATTTCATTTAGTAATTCATTCTTTCTATATGGTTATACTGTTTGATCCATGATTGTTTACAAATACAAACCCAAATAACAATAGAATAATCATCCACACTAGTCAAGAAGTATTTGTACCCTTCCCCGTGTTAGTAAATCTAAATGGTCATCACAAATCATTCACTCATATTTATTTATATTATACTAATTTGCAACTTATTTGTCCATAATGGTATGTACCTTATGTTTTGGGTGTTTTAAAAAAAAAGAATTTTTCACTTCTAACCCAAAGCTTCTTATCTTTTTCAATGTAAGCTTACCAATTTTATCTTTATACTTCTAACCCAACACTTTTCATCTTTTGCAATTAAACACTATAATTTTTTTACTTTAAATATTCATTTTATGTTTCGTTCTAAGTTTTGCAAGTTAACATGACGCAGCATTGCAGGATCGGGTTTTGTCACTTAACACTTGGTTTTCTCTCAAACTCACTTATAGTACACTCGGATCAGATGAAGTAGAATCTATTCTAAGAGTTGATAATAATATACTAAGTAGCAAAAAACACAAAGAAATAATTTTCAAGACACTTGTGTATATTACTTCTCAACTCAAAGTATTACAAGACTCTTACAAGCATACTACAAGAGTTACAATGAGAAACTATATATACTAGATCCTACAGCCGGATATACTTTGACACCAGTTGGAAACCTATAACTAAAACATATACTACAATGCTAAAGTTAAGGTATCTTAGATAAAGTATTATCTAAGATATGGTAGTCATGACATGTCCATGACTTACCTTTTGTCACCAACTAAAGTTGGCAACTGTACTAACTGATAAAGGTAAACAGTGAAATAAAGTATTGTCAACTACATGGCTTTTGAGAAAACGCCATGCAGTATCTCAGAGGTCTGCAGCGGAGTGTCAGAGAGATCATACTTATGTCCACTGGTTCATAGTAGTGTCTTCCGAAGGTTAGTTGACTTCGGAGAACAAGTTCTTCCGAAGCCACTTATACTTCGGAAGAGGCTACTTCTTCCGAGGCTTGAGGACTTCTTCATTTCTTCATACTTCGGAAGTTGACTTCTTATCTTTTCTTCTAAGTCTTGAATCTTCGAAGTGAATACTTTGGCTTCGGAAATTGGAGTTTTCCTTCGGAAGATGATCTTGCACTTTGTCTTCGGAAGAACTCCATTTCCTTCGGAAGTTCCATACTTAGCTTCGGAAGTCCTTTATTAGTTGCACCCAAAAATAGTCTAAGTGATTTGGTTTTGGTTGCACCAGCCTTATTAGATCCAACAAGCATGCATGTTTGGTTCAACATTTTTACATTATGCTTTACGTTTCGTCTAAATTTTGTGAGTTAACACGACGTAACATGTGTGTGTTGTTCAATGTTTTTACATCTATTTTTTCCGTTTGACAGGTACGTCGCAATGTGCGGGTCCTAGATCGACTTAGTTATACTTTTATATGTATTACGTTTCAGTTTAATTTCTTTGCATTAACACACCGCAACTTCAATTAATGGTTGCTGGCAATGGTGTGACATTGATGATGTTTGGTATGGTTTTACGCGTCTATCGCAACGCGAGGGGTTTAATTCTAGTTGATTTATATTCACTAACCATAAAAGAGTTCCTAGTTTGATTAGCATGATGACAAACTTCACAGTGAAAAGCAATATCATTTAATCAATGTTAATGTCATGTTTCAAAACCTTAAATACTTGATTACGATGGATGACCTAATCTAGCATACCATAGCTTTGACTTGTTTATAATTAACCCGCCACTTTTTATACACAAAGTTACTTGAAACAGAATGACCAAAGTAATACACACAATTCACATGTTTACCGATTAGTAGAACCCTCATTTTTGCAAGGTCTTGAATCTAATAACTTGACTCATTAACCCAAGAACTTAACTTATATATTTGGCTAGCTTATAAACAAATAAATATTCACACAATACTCAAATACCACTAACACATTAAGCTGGTACTGCTCGGCCTCATGCCGAACTTAATGCCTCCAATGATGAGGGTGTGATGTCACTGATTTAGAGGTCACAACGGAATATGCAAAATAGCCACCCTGACATGACGCGGCTTGGATTGCCTCCTCGCGGAGTACACCACTTGATACATAATGGTAATATTATTGTTTTTAAAAAGCTATTTTTTAAAAAAATAATAATATATCCATGGTTTTGCATTGCTTTGTGTTTGGTGTTGCTAGTCCAAACAAAGAAATCAATGTAACTAACCGGTCGCTAGTTTTCAGTGATCTTTTTAAGTGGTCAGAGTATTATCTGCCCGATGGAATACATCTCAAGTGTTCAACATTTGTGAAATCTTTCTTAGTTCTAATTGATTTGATCGGAAATAAACGTGGCTTGAAAAAAGTTCAAGAATTGGCAGGTAAGGACGTAGGCCATATAGCATGAGTATTTGGTGTTCTCAAGAAAATGTTTTAGATAATTAAAAAACCAGCATGATCATGGTCAAAAAAAATAACCATAATGTGTGAGCTTATTAGCAGGCCGATGGGTATTTTATGATGATAAAAAAATATTGAAGACCCGACTGTTGAAATCATCACAAACAAGCACATGTTTTTAAGTTATAAAACCAAAATAACCATCTTCTGTATGATTTATCATAACATGTCTTGAATTAGAGGACATCGCGGATGAAGCGAAAGAGGAATACAATGATAGTGATGAGGATGAAGAAGAGTAGTTTCTATCTTTTATCTTTTCTTATGTATTGTATTTTAATACTATGTAATGTTTTATTTAAGTATAAAATGCTAGTTTTAATTTTTATAATTTTTACTTAAAAAGAAATATTTTTTCAAAATAGTGTGTTATAGTGTGGTGAAGACACTAAAGAGGTGGAAATGGGGGTGCGAGGGATTGTGGTATACTCATATGACGTTTAGTTGGAATTGTGGTGTGTTGGGATGTGATGAAAGCAAGTCTAATGCTTTGAATACTTGATAATTCTACTTAAGGAAGTAATATGATATTAATGATGAGAATACCCATAAACTTTCCATCATCTGACTTAATTGTGTCACCATCTTGACAATGTTACGCCCTTAGCAAATCATAGTCACCTGGTGTAGAGGTATTTCATCCATTTCAAATAATTTTTGGGTTAGAAATCATGAGTGCCGTCAAATATTAGTTGCATGACTTACTGTAATAGTTTATCAAAACTTCTTTAGCGCTAGAATGTTTAATTGCCTCATATATATAAGTAACAATACCAATAGTTTCACAACAATGTTACGCCTAACTCGTCATGATGATTTCTTTTAGATAGAAAAACTAGAACAAAATCAAGATAACTGCATTCACGATGTGCTACCCACTTCTCTTACTTCGTGCACCCTAATTATTGTAATTACACACATGAAAATATAGCTTGTGATGAAAAGAGTCGGTTTCACGATAATAAAGCAGTGGTTACAACCGGTAATGCTTTAATTTGACAGTACTTTACAATTTATTCCACATAAATTGAGTTAGGATTTCTGTATTATATCAAAACTAAAAGAATTTTGACATAACATTTTTCTTATAAATCAAATTGAAAAATCAAAATAATAATATGATATTCTAATACTTTCTCAAAAGAAAAATATTCCAACACCAAAAGATCTTATGAACTAACTGTCTAACTTCATTCTCTCTAACACTTGCTAAACATGATATTATACTTATACTTAAAAGCAAAAATCGATGGTTAATGGGATTAGACCAACCAACTTTGATTTTAAGATAATATATATATATATATATATGTATATATATATATATATATATATATATATCTATATATATATATATATATATATATATATATATATATATATATGGTTAAGTTCAAATGAGAACTCACCCTTATTGTAAGAACTCTTTAATCCATCTCTATACCATTGATCAAATTTTCAATGGAAAGATCTTTTTATTTTGTTCTTTTAATTTTTTAATAGAAAAAGATATAAAGGTAATTTACCCCACCCCCAAATTAACCACCCCACTAAAATTCAGATTCACTAGCATTTTGACATGTGTCCCTACCCTATTATCCATATTTCTCTTTTTTTAAAAAATTTTACCCTTTTTAATTTTAAAACCTTTATAATTTTTTTACAAATTGTTATTTTTTTATAATAAGTACACCATTAAACTCGCCTCTTTTTTCTCTTTAATTCCAATATAGTCTCAACAAAATTTAAATTTGTTTTACGAACATAAATAATTACGGTGAGTTACATCATATTATAATTACTTACAATGCATTACATCGAATACATATATACAAACCAACAAAAACAAAATCTGATAAAATGATTTTACATCAATCATGCAAAAATAATGTAGTGTTGTAAAAAATAAAACCTAATATATACGTTATCGTAACCATCCCCCTTCATGCAAAAAATACAGTGCATAAACCTTTAAAAATATTTAAATTTCAGTAAATTACAATGAATTAAATCATATTTGTAATTACTTATAGTAAATTAGTGTTGAACACCTTCCTACAAATAAAAAAACAATTAGTGTTACTCAACAATCAGTTAAAATTAATATTGACTTTCAAGTTGTTGAGCACATTCCTCAGTTAAAAACCTAACTCTTTATTAGATTATTTTTATAAGAAAAACCCAATTAAAAATTTATACTTACCTGAACAAGAAAGTGATTAAGTATAATATAATATAAAAATTAATTCTTATTGTTATTTTTTTCCTTTTTAAAAAAATTTATACAAAAACTCCTATTTTTTCCCTTTTTCTAAAAGTGTTTTCCATAATGTTTTTAAAACTTTCATAACTTTATACATTGTTATTTTTTATATAGATTGCACCATTAATTCATTATATTTTTCTCTTTAATTCCCATATAATTTTGCAAATTGTATTTTTACCCGAATTAACGAAATTACACTGGTTACCTACACTATTGTTACACCACTGTAAAGAAGCTTTTACACCCGATTGCATTGTTTTACACTACTATAGTATTGCAAAAAAAAGAAAAAAAAACCTTTCACCCGTGCATTGTTACATCAGGTTATAATGTTATACTAATGTAACATTTAACAAAGTTGTAACGAAAACATCTAGTTTCACTATTAATTACCTGATATTACACCACTCTAACTAATAGTAACATAATCATTACAACAACCAAACGGCTTTACATCAATGTAAACCAATGTAAACTAATATAAACGAATATCAGCCAATATAAAACAATCTATAAAAACATATGTAAAACAAATGATATTAAACCATGTAACTACACATCTATGATTTCATA
>CM046039.1:73798118-73828182 GCA_025215565.1 Flaveria ramosissima
ACAACCTCTTATGCACATTGTATAACGATTAATGCATCACAAAGTTGATAATTAGTAACACTTAAATTAAATATAGAGAAGGTATGTATATCATTGCTGATATGAAGTTAGCTTATTTGATAAAGAATGTACCTCTTAAATAAGAGTTCTTGAGTTTATACCCGGAGATGAAGTAATAAGTTTGAATCAATTTATAAATACAAGTAACATAAATTTTCCGTTCGAAAAATATATGAATATATCCAGTTTAAAGAAAAATAACTTGTGAAATTATTCACTCTGAAAACGAGCTAGTTTCAAGTATGTTGAGAGATGTGGTCATCATGTGCTCATTGGAAAACTAAGAACCTAAGACTAGATGCTAAGATGAGCACATGTGTGGGCTCCACCAATCTTAAGTCTTAACCACCTGAGCATGAAATAGCTTAACACAAGCAAACAATTGGTGCTCGAAGGGTCGAAGATAAAAGACAAAGGCTTAAAAAAAGAGTTAAAAAGTTTTAATACTAAAACATCCACCCTTATAACTTTTTATATGTTATGAATAGGGATATACGTGATATATAGCCCAACATTTCAAATCATGATATTTCAGGTGTTATTTTATGTCGGTGGCAAAGCTATACATGACATATAACACTATGTGTCACATATGACTATATGTGTTGTATGAAACTATATTATATGTGTCGTATGACACTATTATACGTATAACACCTATGTCTGTCATATAGTGTTATACTCTACGTTTATGTCATACGTGACGTATATACACAGGGCCGGTCCCGAGGATTTTAATGTTCTGGACGAGTCGGAAAAAAAGGCCCATGGGTCCTAACGACTTAAATTATATAAACAAAATTTATTTAAATGAAAAGAAATGTTTTAGCAATAAACATAACAATATCATAGTATTACAATGACATACCGTAATAGTTAACCAATAACTCGTAAATCTCTCATAGCATTCTTGATAATAAATTGGTTTATAATATATTCTAGTTTATAGTCTCTAATATTTTGTTTTCGATAGCTATTATCGCCAATCCGCTAAGTCTTTCTTGAGACATCGTGGATCGTAGGTAAGATTTCAAGTTTGAATAGAATAAAATTTGTGATATAAATTAGTTTGTGAACTTTAATTACAACCAAAATTTAAATATTTTAGTGGGCTATTAGTTGAGTAACTAGGTTAAAAAATGGGCTCAAAAAAATTGGTTTAAAACATAATTGAGTTAAGTTTTTAGTTGTATTATACCTTATAATTATTTTTTAGAATTATATATATAAATAATTTGAGAAATTTTGTGCCCACGAGCGAGTGGGCTCTAGACAGGGGTCCATTCCGCCCCTCCTCAGGGCCGGCAGAGTATATATACACGTATAACACCTATATGTGTCGTATAGTGCTATACTCTACGTATAAGTCACACGTGGCGTACAATGCTATGTGACACGCATAGCCCCACCGGCAACATGAAACGGCACCTTGGGTGTTAGGGAATGATTGGGCTCTTATACGCCTCAAATGGCTCTATTCGATACGTAGGAGGTAGGGGTGTTTATTTAAATCTTAGGTGTATAAATATCAAGTCAAAATTTATCATGAAAATTGTAAACTAACTAATAGAAATAGATGAACTTGTTTATCAACGTGAGACTAGCTCAATAGAGCCTCTTGCCTTTTAGATCAAAGGTCATGAATTTAAATCCAGAGATAAAGATAAATTTAATTTAAAGTAGTTTAACACTATAAATAGGATAAAATTGTCATACTAAAAAGAATAAACTTTATTAACAATCAAGTCTTTTTTTATTATCACAAACAAGCTAGCGGTAACTAAGTTTTTACGCCCGGATCAGAGCGGCCGGTTCAACTGGAATTCGGTAAGGTGGGCGGTCCGATCCACCATGAGTCGTTTTGTGTCGACGAACCGGCCGGTTGATACCAAGTTGTCGGTCGAACCGGGAACCGGGAAGCCAAAACTTCATCTCTTCCATCCAGATCTAGACTTTGATCAATTGATCTATAGATTCAACGCCATCCTTCATACAAAGTATCCATACGACTTGGATTGAACAAGCATACTTTGATTGAACGAAACTTCATTCAAACAATCCCGATCTAGACTTGCGACAACATGAAGGGATTTGGTGAGAGAATGAAGTTGTTGCAATGATGAAAGAGAAATCATACACGGTTTAAGCTTAAAACAGTCAAGAGACAAATTTATGATGAGAGTGAGAGTGAAGGTGAAGAGATGAACATCGATGAAGGAACTCTGAATGTCGATTCTTGTTGCAAACATTAAAACCTAATTTTTGGTATAATGGGTCATTCATAGTTAAAGGTCTCATGTTTTTAGGCCCAATAATTTGTATAATAAATAGGCATGTCTAAAATTTAAATGATTTGTATTTTTATATTTTTAAAATATATATTAGTATATCATTTATGATTTCATCCGTTTCTTAAATCCAGTCTGATAAGTAAACCAGTAAGGTTACCGATTCGACGTCCGATCCGATTTAAAAAACACTGACTAGCAGTGTTACAATACCGGATTTACATCACCATAAACTTCCAAAACAAATTCACGCCTAGCTAATAATAGGAACCATAATAATACAAATGAACGAAAACCACCAGGAATCTCAGGTGTCAAAGTGTGGATTTCATATAGTCAAAAAGAAAGGGGACGTGCTATATCCAAAATAAAAAATATATATTTCTTTTTCCACTAGTGAAGTATGAATGTGTTAAAATGATATATTTTTCAATAAAGTTTGTGAAATGTAATGATTTTAAGAGTAGAGTCAGTGTAAAGTTGTATGTTCATCAATAAAAAAATCCAAATTTTTTTTCTTAGAGTAAATTAATATTTTGGCCCTTATGATTTGGTCATTTTAATTTGACTCAAAAAGAAGTATTTTAACATATCTTAATGTTGCATCTTATTACAGTTTTGACCTCTAATCACTTACTCTAAGTGAAATTGTATTTTGATCTTTCTTACTCTAGGGTTATTTTAATAGTTAGAAAGTTATTAAATAGTAAAAGGGTATTTATGTATTTATTAGTTAAATGAGTTTTTAATTGTATATTTATAAAAATATTAGAATTATCTTTTTGATTTTTTGGTTATTTTTCTTATTCTTTTGTTACTATTTTGATTATTTTTTAATAAAACATGTTTTAAATACACAAATAAATTCGTCTTTTACAAAGAACAATTTTAAAAACTCGATCGATCTAAAAATGAAAGACTTTTTTATAAATAAAGGAAAGATTTTAAAAAAGAATTATTTAAAAAGAATGAATTTTCAAAAGAGCAGCTTAAAATAAGAAAAAAAATTTAAAAATCATTTGCTTTTAAACTTTTCCTTTTAAAATCGTTCTTCTTTCTTAAACCGTTCTTTCTAAAAGTTTTAATAAATAAAGAGTGTACGAAGGATTAATACGTTGACACGTGTTCTTTTGATCAAAATTAGGTTAGGGGCAAAATTGGTAATGTTGCTCTTCTTAAGTTGCACATTTTCTTAAACATTATTTTTTTTAAAAATTACACCATAAAAACAATCATATTTTAATCTTTAAAAGGCGTAGTTTGATATAAAACACAAAGTTCTTTTTCATGTGTTTATAACACATTGTGTAATTTTGACTGGTGTAATCTTCTGAATCGATGAGGATTGCAGTATTATCCGACGAGAAATACATAATAAACTAGAAACATAAAAAGTTTACATTTCTCATCGTTGTGTTATTCAGAAATCATCATTTTAAAAAACACAATGCATAACACAATGATCAACATTAGACACAATAGGTAACACAATTACCAGTACTAGACTCAATGATTAGCACTAAACACAATAAACTTCGTGATGACGATTACAAAATGACCTAATTAGTATTACATAATGAACTGAAAAAAACATAAAAAATCTACATTTTCAGCATTGTGTTATTTGAATATCATCATTTTAAAAAATACAATGCATAATACAATAGTCAACATTAGACACAATGGGTAACACAATGACCAACACTAGACTCGATGTTTAACAATAGACACAATGAGCTGCTTAACGAGGATTACAAGATGACCTTATCAGAATTAAGGTTGATCTTGGGTTCGAATCCTATGCACGAAATGACTAGGGCGGTTCGATTTGTTTCATTAGGACGAATTAAGGCTTTGGTGTTGCTGGATTTTAGGCGAAGAGTGGCCAGACACAGGAAGGTCGACGGGAGGGATTTGGTTTAGGTGTCTTATAATATTTACACTTTGATCCCTATAGTTTCAATATTAATATTTTATGTCAAAACCTTTTAAAATTAGTTTTGGAAATTACAATTTCAACTTTTAAGTCTACAAAATCTTAATTTATTAATCAATCAATTTATCTTTATAAAATCTTTATAAATTTTATAAAATTTTTACAATTTGATCATTTATTTTCATTTAATAATTAAAAACTCATTATTAAAAAATAAACCTTTATAAATTTATATGATTATTTTATAAACTATAAAATTATACTAAATTATTATAACCGGAATAAATAACATAATTATTGTATTTGGAATAAACAAAAATGATTTTCATAATAAATTTTGATTTACATAATTGACCCAAACGGGTTCGGGTTTACAATTTAAAAAGGATAAAATGTTACAACGAGGGCCTAACTACCTTCCCTTTCTTCTTTCTAGTGGCAATCAATGTTTTTAAAGCTGGACCTGTGAGCGAACCAAACGACTTAGAGGTTCACTGGTTGGACCGGTCTAACCGGTCGAACCGGATTTACGAACCGGATAATTTCATAATTATAATATATTTAATAATTATTTGATTTTGTCTATAGAATTATTACAAGTATAAACACATAAGAAGTCTTCAACTATTAGCTCATAAAATAAATTATGTTTTATGTACTAGTTCATAATTTATATTAAAAATACCGATGGCCAAACTAAAGCCCACAAAGGTAAAGAAATAAACTACATTTACCCTAATATACAATCTGATATCACAACCCTTCTTCTTTAAAATCAAATTAGTATAGCCGACACACCTATCTCTTTCCTTCCGTTGAGAACAAGCTAGCAAGACATCATAGTTGCATCTTCGCAACAAAAGATTGAAGGATTCATCGTTTTTAGACTCTCATACAACGGAACTGACTCTCTTTCTTTAGATTCGACTTCTTTTGATTTAGATATGTGTGTTTCTGGCATTTTTGTTTTCTAGCAGTTTATTTAGATCACTCACATCCCATTTTTTATTTTCATCCTTATAATTACACTAAAAATCATTACTTTTTATCTCTCCTTTCAATTAAATAATATATTTTTATACCTTTTTCATTATCTTTTCTCTCTCTCCCACTTACAACCACTTTTAAACATATTAAATAATTTATAAAGGTTGAATAGTAAATTCTTAAATTTACAGATGAACAGTAATATTTTATCTCTCTTCCACTCACAACCACTTAAATAATTTCATATAATTTACGAACTCCCACTCTCATATTTTAAGGAATGTGATGTGAATGCTCTTAAGCATTATTATCCTCTAATCCAGTCTGAACATGATCACTAGTTCGACATCAAAACCGCTAGAACCTGTCGATTATTTGAAGAACGGTTCAAACATGCATAACTGGACCGCCAACATCTCCGGTCCCGGTCCCGATCCGACTGGCCTATCCGATCTAGTTTTTTAAACATTGGTGGTAATATTCAGTTGTGGCAAGGTTGAGTGAGTGGGGGTGTGGTGACTATGATTGAGTTTTAAGGAGATTTGTGAATACCGAAGATAGTTTGAGATTTGTAAATAAAATAACTCAAGATTTGAGAGATTGTAAGAACCTGAATTTTTTAGAATTATGAGCCTAAATTGAGAGAACCTATGATTTCATGTAACCTTGTAATGGTGGGTAATCAATGTTTTCATACGAGATTCGGTTTTGGGGTTGAAGTTACTCTTGAATCTATACCACAGTCCACCCCTAGAGTTGAACCCTTAATCTTTTTAGGAATAAAAATCATTATAACATACCTTGGTACCATTTGGGGAGGGGGTAAACAAAGACAAAAGACGGGTTGCCAATGTATGATTGTACCAACGCTTGGTGTAGCGATAGCTACACCACTACTACTACCATACTACTACGACCATGACCATTATAATGATAACCATTACAACCACTACCACTACGACTGCTATCACTATGAATTGAATGCGACCACTACGACGACCACGGTACAATTGCTACGACTACAATGACAGACACAACTTCGATGACCACCACTACTACGACGAATGCCACGACCTCGATAACCACGATGACCACCATGACCATGGCCACCACCATTTCTGTTACTACGACCACTATGACGGTACAACTTCTCAAAGATGTTATAATGCAATATCATAATTACTTCTGAACGTATTTATTATTCTATGATAAGTTTTAAAATATAGTATTTTACAAAATCATATGAACCCAGATTAAATCTAATTTCCACAACAACGTAATACATTTTCATGTTATAAAATAGTATCATACTGTTAATATGTATATTTTGATATAAATTGTAGAGTAAATTGTATGATTAATCATTTATGTATATTGAAATTATTGTTTATGGATTATGTCATTAATCTTCAATAAGTACATAAAACGTCATTTAGTTTAATGCTTTATAACAAATACGTTCTTTACACTAACGGTCATTATATTTGTCTATTAAATTCATATATATTTATATTTTTACACCAAAACGACTATTATTGTAATCTAAATAACGGATGAATATTGTAAAACATAAATTATATAAATTTCATTAAATCGTTAACTAGATATTTTGTAATTTCTAATTCAAGGGGTATGAATTGGTAGCGTTGTTCACGGTTCAATTTTACGTTTTTATATCAAACCATGAGTCAAACAATTACAATTTCTTTTTATTATTGCATGTATAATAAAACCGGATAGTTTAAAAATTAAACCAACCAAACCAAACCTTTACAGACGATTTGGTTTCACATTTTGAATTTTTGAATGAAATTTTTATTATTTTTTGGTCAAGTGACAATCTTTGAGGTACTATACAGTGTTAAAATCTATGAAATTAACTCAATTTACACTCATTAATAACGATACAAATTTTCTTTTTACTTCATACAAAGGTATAATAATAACTTAGACAACTAAACTATTTAAGATACACATAAAATAACATGGCAGATCTTAATTTAAAAAGATAGGCCACAGTGAGGTTAGGGTGAATCGCCATTGTTAGACGATTCAATTTAAGGAAATTATTGATAACAAGTACGGTCAAAATTAGGAAATTGCATAGTCTAGTATGTAATTGTTAAGACCGGATCGGACCGGCCGGTCCGACCGGAATTCGGTGCCTGGTCCGGTCCGGTCAAGGGTGATTCGTTTTTGGGACATTGAACCGGCCGGTTCATCCCGAGTTGGTGGTCGGACCGGGAGAACCTTTGTATGAAGTAAAAAAGAAAATTTGTATCGTTATTAATGAGTGTAAATTGAGTAAATTTTCCTTTTTACTTCATACAAAGGTATAATAATAACGGTACAAACAAATTTTCTTTTTTACTTCATACAAAGGTATAATAACAACTTAGACAACCCATTTTGCATTCATGCTTTGATACAGAGAGCGAGAGGGCAGCGGTTTCCGGCAGGAGTTGCCACCGCCTATGCCGCCTGTGTTGCCGCCGGCGACGAATGGTGACACCGCCTGTGTTGGTTTGGCGGTGATGGCGAGAAATGGTCTGGGTCTTTTCGTATTTAAAGATTTTCGAGCTCTTAGATCTTCCCGATGAGTTCTTTATGTTGAGAAATGGTTTAGGTTGATGATGGTGGCTTTGAGTTTGCCTGAGATCTCATGATGGTTTCTTTTTTAACACAAAACTCTAAACTAGCTACTATTGTTGCGTTTGTTTGGTCAATGAGTGTTATGATGATTCTTTCATCACATGAGACCTGCTTATGGTTTGCAAATCGGGTATTTTTAAGTTTAGATTTGGTGTTGTGGCTATGACTTTCAGATAATTTGGGTTATTGATGGTGATAATTGTTACACCTGAGATTGTGTGGTCATTTCTACATTATAAGATTTGCATCGATGATGATGGTTCGCTTATTTGAGATTTATGGATGGTTTGATTATGAAAGCATACCGCTAAATAATTACGGATGCTAGATTGGTTTTGTTCGATGATTGTGATGGCTTTTTTACCACAAATATTTTTTTGGGTTGATGGTGATGATTTACGATTCATCTAAGACCGTCTTAAGAACTTTTTTTTTATAAAACTTGCGGAGTTGTTGGGTGTTGTATCATATTAACCTATATTTTAAAAGCTAAACTGAATGAATGGTGATTTGAAAGGTTTTATGCATTTGGTAACAAGGCGATGACGAGTAAAGCATACACGATGTGTTCATTAGTGTGGTGAGGGAAACATTAGTTTGCAGCCATGATGCGCCGCCGTTTTCTGAGTTTTTGAAAATAGAAAATTTTGTTTCTGAGCCTTTGAAAATAGATTTTTATCGTCTCTGAAAATTCGTTTTGATAATGATTTTAGTCCATGAATGCGAACGAAACGAATTGTTTTGGCAATGTTTATACTTTGCGGCCATAATGGAGACACCTGTTTTGAGCCTTGCGTAGTTGTCGAACCAATCAGTGTGTACTGACGGTTTACCGTTACACGTTTAGCACTCGCGCAACGTGCGTGTTAGTATCCACCTAGTTAATATTGATAACCAAATCTATAATTACCTATATACATAAAAGATGAATCTATGTCATTTACTTTAAATTTTATTTTAGACCATATTTTAGAGCTGTAATCGAACCAAATGTTCAACGAACTGTTCGACGAGAATTTAATTTACGTTTGTTGGTTTAATAAATAAACAAATACAAACAAGAAACTTGTATTCACTAAGTTAAATAAGCAAATATAACCAAAGGCCGCACTCATCAATTTATGTTTGTGAACATTTAAAAAGTTGTTCTTTTATGTTCTTTTGTGTTTGTTCGTTTAAAGATTTTATATTTTTATATTATTGTTTTAATTTTTAAGAATCACAAAATCCTAGTTATGCTACATGTCTCCACGAACATACTTCATTTGATTATTTTCAACTTCAGTTTATGCTAAACTTTAACAAACTTCTTAATTTTTGTATCAAATATATTTATAATAATCATGTCAAGTATGTTTAGATAATTATATTTAGTTTGTGTTAAATTTTGACAAACTTTCATTTGTATTCGTTTATGTTCAAAAGCATTTGTTTGTGTTCATTTGTCTTTGTAAGTGTTCGTGAATGTTTCACGAACAACCCATTTCTTTAATGAACGAACACGACTTAGTAAGTGTTCGTGAACAACTTTATTTAGTTAATGAACGAACAGGAACAAAACATTACTCATATCCGTTCAATTCATTTATAGCATTGCCAGATTTCGTAACACATACTAACTAAATATATCGGTAATTAATTTAAAAGATTCTGGGGCTGTTTGCGGTATCGGAATCAACTTCTTAATGGTTCAGATGTCTGAATGGTTCAGCACTTAATGGTTTAGACCGTTTGTTTAGCGAGCAAATGTCTGAATGGTTCAGACATTTGCCTCTGAATGGTTAAGCATTATACTAATACCGAATGGTTAAGCATTATACTAATGCTGAATGGTTAAGAGGTATAATGTTGAATGGTTAAGACATCTTATCTGAATTGGTCAGACATTTGACTTTGAATAGTTAAATGATATACTAGCTTTTAATGATTCATACCTTTTAATAATTCAGCACTTAGTGGGTGTTTGGCATTCCTTTTTTTATCCCTCCTTTTGACTTATCAACTTTTAATAAGTTGATAAGTTAAAAATAATGTTTGGGAATTTGAAAAGGACTTTTTAAAACAACTTTTAAGATAGGGTTAAAAAGTAGATTTTGAGAAGTTAGGAGGGGGTTACTTTTGTGAATGGAAAAGTCCTTTTGAAACAAAATTTACTCTAATACCCTCACATCTCTACCCCATCAGTTACCAAATTTCTCTCCGATCTTCCCCATCGCTGCTCCCGTACTCTGCCATGGCTGCCATCGCCACCCTACCTTCTTCGAAACCCACGCAACATTACTCCCGGTTGTTGCCATTAATCTTCTCCACCCACCTCGCCATTACTCCCCTTCACGTACCAGTCGATTTCTTCCATCGTTATATACCCGGCTCGATCAACTTCGAATCAAACCTTCAACAATCCATAGCCGGCCTATTCAAGCTGTTACAAAAGGTGTGATTTGAATCAACAATCTCAAAGGCCAATCAATCGCTCAACTCCATCGTTTGATTTGAATCAACTATCAAAAGGTTAGATTTCAAAATTCAACTCATGCTTAATTTCTTATCATTGATCCGATTGCATCTAAAGAGATGTTGTTAGTATTGGTTACCAATTTCTTCAATTTTAGATTATTAGGTGAATGAGTTATGTTGCTGTTAGTGAATGATGTTGTTAGTGAATGATATTGTTAGTATTTCTTTGTTAGTGAATGATGTTGCTGTTAGTGTTGCTGTTAGTTATGTTGCTGTTAGTTATGTTACATAAATTTGCTTATGTGAATGATGTTGTTACCTTTCATTTGTTACAACTCCTATTGAGTTACTAATGTGAATAGCATGTAACAATTTACTTTATATAGAATGTGAATGCCTCTAAAAATGCAGTGATAAACACCAAATTGTTGAAGAACAGTTGGTTTAAAGAGTCTTGCAACCAATTGTTTTAATGTTTTGGAATGGATATTGAGTTACTAATCTGATAAGAATTATTTTTTGATGTCATAATGTATCACCAGGTCTGTAGTTTTTGATGTCACTAATCTGATAATCTTTACCTAAATTTATTCTTTGGTTTTGGTTTTGGTTCAGTTTTGATGTCATAATGTATCAGCAGGTCTTTAGTTTTGACTTTGGCTCTCAGATTTCTATTTGGTATGCATACAAGTAAACTTTTGTGTTTTTTAACAGTTAACTCAATGGCTTGTGAAACATCAAGTAAAAAGATTAAACCAAAATTGTTATGGGATGATGTTACATTCAAGGAGTTTGTTGATGCATGCTTGCTTGAACTTAGAAGAGGGAATAAACCTGGTAGTCACTTTAATAAACTTGGGTGGGATAATATAGAAAAAACCATGTACGAAAAAACTGGCAAAACCTTTGATAAAAAACAAATTAAAAACAAATGGGATAGCATGAAAAAAGAATGGAAGCTTTATGACCGTTTGGTGAGGCTTGAAACTGGGATCGGTGGGACGAGAAGCTTTATCGATGCATCACCTGAGTGGTGGGAGGAAAAAATAAAGGTAAGTGTTATCTATCTTTTTTATGGTTACATTGTGAAATCCATTAATTAATCCGTATTTTTTGTAGGAAAATAAAGACTTTGCCAAATTTATGGGAGCAAATTTGGACATCTTCGAGACCCATTATGCTCCTTTGTTTCGGGACTCGGTTGCTGTTGGAGATCAAGCTTTGAGTTCGTTACATTTTCAAAATGATATTAATCTGAGTGGTGTCGGATGTGAAGAAAATTTAGAGGGCAAAGGAGACAGTGATGAAATATGTTTAGCTGATGATGACCCTTTGTTTCCTAGTTATGTTGAAAGTAGTTCGAGTAAAAGAAAAAAATCGAAGGATGTTTCCAACAACCGTTCAACCAAGAGCAAAACTTCTTCTTTCGAAGAGAAGCTAGATGTTGTTTTGGATGCTTTGTCAACTAAAAGCACCCAAACTTTTCCACCAAATAATCCATCTCCGACAATTGCTCTTTGCATGGACATTATCATCACTTTTCCTGGTTTCGAAGAAGGTTCCAAAGATTACTCACGTGCATTGCGTGCTTTAATAAAAAAACCAAATCGTGAAGCGTTTATGTATCCAAAGACTAATGAAGCAAAGATGGAGCTCCTTAAATTACTTATGGAAGAATGATTTGTTGTTTTCATTATGTGTTATCATATGACAATATGTGTTATTTCTACTTTTAAATATTGTGTTGTTTGACATTATTGAGTATTATTTGACATTATTGAGTGTTATTTCTACTTTTTATATAATTGTTTTACATCTTTTGTATTTATATAGGATGGATAGTGACAGCTCGGATTCGTATGAGAGTGATGAAGAAACTTTGGTGGGCGGTGATATAGAATTCAAGCGTTTATGTGCAATAGCTGTTCAAGGGATAATAATAGCTCATGACTTGCATAACAAAAGAAGGCCGTGTCACACGTCGACAAAAACAGGGCACATGTTTATAAACGAAATATTAAATGGCCATCCTAGACGATGTTATGAAATATTTAGAATGGACGTGCCATGTTTTAAGCAATTATGCATAGATCTTGTTACTAATTATGGATTGAAACAAACTCGTCGTATGTCTATTGAGGAGTCGGTCGGAATATTCTTGATGACTTTGGCTCATGGGTGTACGAATAGGTTTGTCCAAGAATCTTTTAATCATTCCGGGGAAACCATTCATAGACATTTCCATAAAGTTATGGCAACCATCCTTAAGATGAGTGCTGACATCATCAAGCCATCCGCAAACTATAATAGTGATGTACCCGCGTATATATTAAATAATCCTCGGTATTATCCAATTTTTAAGGTATTATCTAATGTTCAACGTTTTCAATGTTCCAACTACTTTAATAATTGAATATATTATGATATCTTTTTGTATTTTAGGACTGTATTGGCGCTATAGACGGGACACATGTGAGGGCATCAGTTCGATCGATAGAACAAACAAAATACATTGGTCGAAAGGGATATGCGACTCAAAATATAATGGCTGTTTGTGATTTTAACATGTGTTTTACATTTGTATGGGCTGGATGGGAGGGGAGTGCACATGACACGAGAATCTTTAATGAAGCCTTACGGAGATGGTAGTACTACAAATGAACTTTATTAGAAAGGCTGGTAGGTTTGATGAAGCATTTAACACCGCCCAACAAGAATATTATAATCCCAGAGATGGTAGTACTACAAATGAACTTTATGAAGAACTTCCGGTTACAAATCGCTCGGATCATGAGGTTATGTATATGGCAGCAGTAAGAGATATTATTACACAAGATTTAATGGACTCACGGAGATGAATGTTGTATGACATTAGCTTCATATCAGTGTGCATTATGGAGTTATAATTAACAATCTCTTGTAATATTTATGTCTAAGTATGAAATTATAAATTATGTAAATGAATCTTATTTATATATTTTATAATATTTTTTCACTTTGCATGACGGGAAAAAATCATATAATAGTATAAATAAGCAATCCCAAACACTTTTTAAAAAACAGCTTATTGACTTTTAACAGTATGTCCTTTTTAGTCATTTAACATCAATAAGCTAAACCAAACACTTTTTACAAAACAACTTATTGACTTTTTAGTTTATAAGCCTATCCAAACACTTTTTTCTAAAAGCTCCTTTTAAAAAATCATAAGTTAATAAGTCCCTTTGATCAAAAGTCCTTTTCAACAAAATAAGCAATCCCAAACATGCCCTTAATGGTTTAAAACTCTTATTGGTTTAGCACTTAGGGGCTGCTTGATTTGCTTCTTATCCGGTAAAATGTCTGACCCACTGACCCAGTCAGACATTTTGGCCGGTCAACATGTTTGATTATCACCTTTTCATGTCTGACCCGATCCGACACCACCGACTCATGTTTATTTTTTTCCTTACTCGGTTAGTTTTTCACCTTAATCATCCAACCAAAATCATTCAGCCAAACATCCTCGTCTTATCATATTTTTTCCCTTACTTGCTACTTTGTTATTTTCCCCCAAATCTCCTTTCATCTCATACTTGCCCGAATGCCCCTGACTCACCGTCGATTGGTTGCCGGACGGCGAGAAACATGCCGGAAAATAATATTCCGTCATGTTCAGTTTCCTCTTCAGAACGATGATTCTGACTTATCAGCTGTATGAAACTTACCACTTCAGAGGTCTCGATGCGCCACCAACAAGGTTCGTTCGTGTGCGTTTATGTGATTGTTTAAAATTACGAAATTCCGTTCGCAGGTCATATATAGGATTATAGATGATGTCGGTTAATACGACCTTTTCTGATGCTAACTTTTTTCTCATGTTTATTTGTGTCAAAAAGAGTCATACGCCACATATAGAATTATAGATGATGGTTGGGAATATCGTGAACAGTTAACTCTGAATGTGTTTAGTTGAATTCGCATAATCATGAACTAAATTTCGTCATGTTTGCTTGACATTTAATTGATGAAAGGGTTTCTGATATTCTAGGTGGTTCTAATCTATAATTTAGTAGTGATTGTGATTTAAGTAGCAGTTGGGAGAACTTTATGAACTTAGTGTTGGAGTTTTCCTGGTTAATGTGTTTATGTGATTCTGTTTTGAGCTGATTAAGTAGCAGTTTGGAGAACTTTATGAACTTTCTGATTAATGTACTAAATTTCGTCATGTGTTTATGTGAAACAACCTATTTGCTGCTGCGGTTGGAAGGAGGCATACATAAACATTCCTTCCGGTTGTAGCTAGGAATGTGTTTATGTGATTCTGCTAGCAACAATTGAGATATATATATATATATATATATATATATATATATATATATATATATATATATATATATATATATATATATATATATATATATATATATATATATATATATATATATATATATATATATATATATATATATATATATATATATATTAATTGTAACTTCGTAACCTCATGGCATATTTGTGAGATATATAAATGTGTATTCATCTAATTGTGTAACATGTTGGTCTTTTATGTTTACAAGCTATTAGTTCATAAAAGTTGTATGATGATCGTGCTTCAATCTTGACCGTTTGTTCTTCGATCTTAACCATTGGTTCTTCAATCTTGACCGTTGGTTCTTCGATCTTGACGTTTGGTTCATCATCATTCTTTTATGTTTACAGACTATCAGTTCATAAAAGTTGTATGATGACCGTGCTTTAGGTTTTGGCCTCATGCAAAGGAATCCATGTGATCATAAATAAAATCACCTTGATTACTTGCTAAAATTTAGTATATTAGGGCTGCGTTTGTCCATGTAATTATTTACCCCCATGGTGTTTTGTCCGTGTAGAATTCAATGATTTGCTGGATGTTGCACGAAAAGAAAGATCATGAGATTGTTGGTCATTAGTTGACACGATAAGAATTTAGAGTTAAGCAGATTTTTAGCGTAATAAAGGACATCAGTCATGAGTCAATTTGCAAATCTCTTGATTACTATGAAACTAGCGTTGGGGATTCGCTGTTTACGAGGGAAAGCGTATTAGAGATTGAGTCGGTAATTGGCCAATAACGAGTAGTGATAAAACTAGTATCATCATTTTAAGAAGTGTTATCAATGATATTTGATATTGATGAGGTGAATGATTAAATGATACCAGTTTTATCACTACTTGTATATGTTGAAATCTATATAGAAGTCCCAACTATCTTATAACACTAAGGAGTTATTACTGTGATAAATATTCCAAATTCTTTAATTACGATTGTATTTTAATAAATCTAGTAAATAAGTTTTTTTTTCATTTGCAACTAATGCACTCACCCTCTTTGTCACATGTACACTTCTATGAGTAAGAAGAAAAATTTACACAATGAGATTAAGAGGCGCGAGTTGGTAGATAGGTTCATGATCTTCTACATGGAAGAGTTCATTTTATTATTTTAGTATGATGACTGGCAATCCCCTCGGCTAAATACTTAAGAGTTTTATAGATGTGGGAATAGGCCCAAAAAGTCACCGACCCAGTAATTCCATAATAATTCTTTTCCGGCCCATCACTAATTTATAATAAATTCTTAGCAACCTTTTGTGTATAAAATCTCTAGGGTTTTCTAAAAGAGACATTCTTTCCTTGTTTCTCCTCCAAAATCCTGTCTTTCGCCGTTCACTTATCAATTTAAGAGATAAAGGTGTTACAAAATCAAGTAAACCTTTCTAATCCATAGAATCATGAAGATCGAGGAAGAAAAGAGCATCCATACGGTGAAGATTAAAGAGCCAATGATTGAAGAACAAGCAATCGAGATTGAACCAACGATCAAAATCGATGAGCAAACAGTGAATAAAGAAGAAACAACACTCAGTGCTGAAGAACCAACAATTGATATAGAAGAAACAAGAGGAGAGATAGCTGAGAGGCCGGTCAATGCTGAATACAAATATTGGAAGAGTTCAACTTCGTTTTTGTACGATTTGGTCATTGCACATGCATTTGAGTGGCCTTCACTCACGGTCGAGTGGCTCCCTTCCCGGGTACAATCATTAGACGGGCGCTACTCTGTCGAAAAGGTCATCCTCGGGACCCATACTTCAGATGGTGAACCTAATTATCTAATTATTGCGCAAGTAAAACTTCCTCTATTGGATGATGATGCCTGTGATGAAGAGTACGGTATTGGTGGTGATGGCTTAAAGGTTTGAGATTTCTTACTATAAGTAGATTTGTTTTTGGAGTATGCAATCATCTAACCTTTGAATATTCCATCTGGTTTTGCGATATTAATTTATGTGCCGATTGAAGTTTTTTGAGAAGGGGATAAATAATTTTTAATCATTGTGCAAAAATTTTAAGATCATTTACATGTTTAAATTCACAAACTCTTTCATTCTTTATTTCTTTGAGAAGCTTAACTTTAATATTATCTAGTACTTCCCCTGCACCTTAAAACATCTGCAATTGTCTATTAGTTTCTATTGTAAGATTTTAGAGTTCTCAAGTCTCAACAATAGATTTGATATCATGATGGTTAATGGGATAGAAAAGTAGGAATATAATTTAATTAACAATGAATATTAAAGTGAATCTTAATAAGGTAAAACTGATTTGTTATCTTGAGGAGATAACAGTGATGCCCTCTTTGATCATCCTTTAATATGGTTGTTCCTATTGAAGTCTCTAAGCGCCTTTTGCTTTCTTTTTTGAATATCTATCATTTTTCCTTCCTCATCTTGATAAATCAAGTTGCTAACACTATATCTGCCCCTCATTCAGTCTCTTCTCTTGAATTCTGAAAATGTCATTCAATAAACTAGAAAATGGAAATTGTAAGCTAGAAGAATGTATGCCCCTCATTCAATCCCTTTTTTATATGATTGAGTTTCTTTTGCAGATAGAAGTCTTACAACAAATCCACCATGATGGAGAGGTGCATAGAGCTCGCCATATGCCTCATGATCCTTCTGTTATTGCTACCAAACCATTAAGTTCAGAAGTTCATATATTTGATTGTAAGAATCATCCACCTAAGCCTCCGGTTGATGGCACAAGCAATCCTGATTTGAGATTAACTGGCCACTGTAGTGAAGGATTTGGGTTATCATGGAATACAATAAATCAGGGTTTCTTATTAAGCGGATCTAATGATGCCAAAATCTGTTTATGGGACATTAATCAGACCCCGTTGAATAAAGCCATAGATGCTTTGCAAACATTCGAGGTACATTTCATTTGCATATTAATAAAAACTGTGCACTCGATTTCTTACATAATACATATAGATATTGGTTAACTACGTAATTTGTTGAAATGGGTATTGGTTGAAGAAAGCTAAAGATGCTTTGCAAACATTTGAGATACATTTTATTCGCCTGTTGGTTATCTTTTAGTTCCTGATAATCTTCAATTAGGTGGACAAATATCTTTTGCTCTACTTTTTTTTTGCTAACTATTCAGTAGTCCATGGTTTAGGATTTCTAGGTTATGTAATTGTTTATTGAAGAAAGGAGATGCTCTTAGGACTACTGCTCTTAGTTGTTTGGCTATATAAATCAGTAATGGAGTTGAGCTGATTGCGGACACTGTACATTTTTATAATCGAATAATTATCATAACTAGAATGCAAGCAGAGTACAAAGTTTTTCTTTACATGTCATGGAAGCATTATAGAAGTTTATCAACACTCAGCTAGCCTAATCAACTTGAACATGTGTAGATTATGATGTGGTCTCTATTATTATCAGAGGTGGCAATTTATGTTGGATAGGGTCGACCTGAGCTTGTAACATAGAACCCAACACCCACATGACAGGATTTGCTAATCACGTTAAGATGCTGACTCTAATCCAGACACACCATAACACGTGTAATATGATGATATGAGCGGGTCAAATGTTGTCGGGTTATAAAAACAAAAAGTGCTTAAATAGTAAATGCATCATAAAAATATTTTGAACATTCAATTTCACGTGCATAAAAACAACCAAATTTAGAACCTTCATTAGACCCATTAAAATTTGAAGTTCTATTTTGTTTTCTAGATTGTTGTTTCAACTTTCTAGGTTCAGAAATGGGTTAGGTTGGTGAATAGAACCTGGCATGAATATTTAAATGGGTTAGCCATGTTGATCGCGAGGTGTTTAGCCCAAACCAAACTTGTTTGCTTTGTATCAGATTGGATTTTCTGTTTCGTGTTGGCAATTTCCACCCTTAAATTTTTTCACAAGTAAGCAAAAAAATATTGTTTACTTTATATTTTTTTTGGTTAATAGGTTCATGAAAATTGTGTAGAAGACGTAGCATGGCATTTGAAGCATTGCTACCTTTTTGCTTCATGTGGTGCGGACCGATATGTGCACATATATGATTTGCGGTCTCCATACTTCACGAGGCCTGTCCAAAGTTTAGTGGCTCACCAAAGTAAGGTACATAGAAAATTTCAGTTCTTTATTTTTGTATCGGTCTAAAGTACAACTATAACTTGTAATACGCCAAGTATTTTGTGTTGAATTTGCAATAATGCTATTACATACCATAACCATAACCATACCCAGTATATCATGTCCATAGCAAGGCTACAAATAGGGTCTGGAGAGGATGAGATGTAGGCAAACCTTACCTTTATCCGAGGGGATAGAAAGGTTGCTTCCAGTGACCCCATCTTCAATAAGCACATCAGATCATATCACACAATATGAAGCAAATACAATACTTGACATACCACATGTTAATCAACCACTAGAAGCATACTAGAACCATACAGTAGCAATACATGAGCAAATAGAATGTACTAAGCAATCATGATGAACTAGTGAACAATGGCATACACTGAACACTTATATGAAAGAATCACTAATGCATCACTATACGAATGTCAACAGCAAGTGCTAGATGCACAACAATACAAACAATCATGTACTAACATGTAGTGGTTACTAGATAAGACCCGTATAAGATACTCCTACGCCTTCCTCTAAACGTCTTTAACCTTGATCCTACTTCTCCACATACTCCTTTCCTGGACCATGTCATAAGAGAGTTGCAGCTCCAACAAATCTTGACTAATTTTTTCCTCCCAAGTTAGTTTGTGTCTACCTCTAATCCTCCCCTCTATGTTGAGTTTCTCTACTGTTCTAACAAACGCTTTTGTCTCCTCTTGACATGCCCAAACCATCTTAATCTTCCTTCCTTTAGAGTAGCAATGTGCCACACATAGATTCTAATAAAGGTTTCCTAGTGGCTTCTACAATCTTCGCTTGAAAAGATTATAATAGTGGTTTAGAAAAGCGCACACTATAGAATTTCAAAAATCAAAACGATAATATAACATCGCTAGTCGAAGTGCAACCCTATAGAATGTCCCTTTTAATGTCTTTTGGGAATCTTTTGTCACAAAGAGCACCTGTTGTCGCTCCGAAGAACGATCCTAAATACTTAAACTTGGTTTGTTTTATAAGATGGCGCTTCAATCGTCGTCTCCATGTCTTCCTCACCGTTGACCACACTAAAGTTATAATGGAGGTACTCTATTTTAGACCGACAAATGCGTAAGCCTTTACTCTCTAAGGCTGCTCTCCACTCCTCGAGCCTCCAATTTGTTAGGGATTCGGGTGTAGATCGACACACAAACACAATCAAACTGCGAGAGAAAATAATAACAAAGATGAACACAAGAGATTTAACATGGTTCGGTCGATATGACCTACGTCCACAGGCTGCAACCAGGATAATACTTTTATTGCTTCCTGCCACACTCGTGAGGAATTACAAGTACAATACACAATATAAATAGGGAATATTAGGGTTTACAACTTAATTTCCAAGGAAATTTTAATGGGCTAAAATTAAATAAAAACGGGCCAAGTCTTTAATTAAATTAATCTGCCACTGAGTTTTCTTTTAACCCGAGCCTAAATCAAGACTCCACAAACCCAACAATCTCCCACTTGGAGGCTTGATCATCTTCAAAATGCCTTCCGATGTGAACACTTGTACCTCTTGTAATTTTCCTCGTCTTCCTGGTTGCAGTGGCCTTCTCATGAGTTAACCTGAAGGCCCGTTGAAGCTCCCTCCGAGCTTCAACACATCACTCACGGTTGTATCTGCCCCGGACCTGTTCTCCGTCCCTACCGGCTCCCATTGAAACAAACTGCTAGATCCTGAATCATCCTGAGAACAAACACCCTCCATATTCAACAAGTAATCATCTGGAGAGATTTTATTAGATGGAATATTAGTTCTTTTAACCCACTGTCGTCTAGGAACTGTAACTGAAGCACAACCTGTGCTCCCACTGCTACAAAATCCTTTAACTGGTTTTCCTGAACTCTTCCATGCACATTCACTCTAAATCTTCCTGTGACTCTAGGTTTCTTACTTGCAAAGCAAACCTTCTTCTGTCCACGAGATTCTGTGAACTAGATTTTAGTATTTTGAACTGGAACGTCACTTCCTTCAGATGGTAAACTGACCATATACAATGAACCCATTTTCTTTCCACGTGCAATGACAAGATTCCCTTTAACAACTTTCCATCCTAAACTTAACCTCATGTCCGTGTTCATCCAACTGACCGGCATAAATCAACTGTTTCTTCAAATCAGGAATCACCCTGACATCTTTCAAAGTCCATGAACCAGCTGAAGTAACTAAATCCATGTCACCCATGCTCGTAACATCAAGAATATCATTGTTTGCCAATCTTACCTTACCAAAATCACCAATTTTTTTGATTCTGCAATGCTTCGCTGCTATGGGTAGCATGTAACGAAGCTTTAGAATCCATGACCCAGGAATCCACACTACTCTCCACGCTACAGATTAAAGCATCATCGTTTGAGTAGTCTGCTGCAGTGTTAACTTCTTTCTAATCATTCGAACACCGATTCCTAAAGTGTCCTACCTGTTTACAGTTCCAACAGGTCATATCATTTCGAGCCTTAGACCGACTCCTTTTCCTGTTCTTGCTCCCACTACCTCTGTTATTCTTTCTTCCTCTGCCAACATTTAGTAATTCACTTGATGATTCACCTGAATTTCTTTGTCTGACGTCTTCGCCCATAATAATATCCTGAATCCCTTTTAAAGTGAACACGCTGGTGGAACTAGTAATCACTGTAACAATACCTGCCCAACTATCAGGCAATGATGATAACAGTAGTAGAGCCTGAACTTCATCCTCGAATTTAATGCCAACTGACCCAAGTCTTGACAAAATAGAGTTCAAGTTGTTGATGTGTATTAAAACTGAACTTCCCTCTTTTATCTTTGTATTAACCAGCTCTCGAATCAAGAAAACTTTATTTGTTGCCGAAGGCTTCTCGTACATATTAGATAACGCATCCATGATACCTTTCGCTATAGTTTCCTTCAGAATGTTGAACGCAACATCCTTTGTCAGCGACAACCTAATAACTGCCTTGGCCTTTTTATCTAAAGTTTCCCATTCAGTTGCTTCCATCTTTTCTGGTTTATCACCCAAAACAACATCCAAGTCTTTCTGAACAAGCAAATCCTCCATTTGCATTTTCCACCAACCAAAGTTGTTTCCATTAAACTTCTCAATGTGAAGTTTTCCGCTCTCAGTCATTATCTCAAACTACAATTTGTTCACTAATCAAGTCAAGACTGAAAGTAGTGTCAAACACAACTGTGGTCGGTTGTCTGAACTTGAGTGTTGTTCTATTGAACACTTACCTTTTTTTTCTTCAGTCTAAAAAATAGTAAATAAACGAGTTTAACAATGCACCTGAGATTTCACGACTTTGGATCTTAGGTAACTTTTGTGACTTTTGGTCGATCGCTGGATTATGACGACTACCTGCCGACACCGAAACCCTAGATCGACAACCTCTTTCTCTCACGTTGTGTTTCTCCCGTGTGTGACAAGCCGTAGCTCTAATTCCACTTGTTAGGGATCCGGGTATAGATCGACACACAAACACAATCAAACTGCTGGAGAAAATAATAAGAAAGATGAACACGCGAGATTTAACGTGGTTCGGCGATGTGACCTACATCCACGGGCTGCAACCAGGATAATACTTTTATTTCTTCCTGCCTCACTCGTGAGGAATTACAAGTACAATATACACAATATAAATAGGGAAAATTACGGTTTACAGCTTAATCCCCAAGAATACCTTAATGGGCTAAAATTAAATAAAAACGGGCCAAGCCTTTAATTTAATTAATCTGCCACTGAGTTTTCTTTTAACCCGAGCCCAAATCAAGACTCCACAAACCCAACACAATTTAGGTCCTACTTACTTTCTACCACTAAGACAGTGTCATCTGCGAAAAGCAAACACCATAGTACTATACGTTGGATTGACTTCGTCAATTCATCTAGGACTACTGTAAATAGAAACGGATTCAATGTCAAGCCTTGATGTAGGCCAACGCCTATAGAGAAAGATTCTGTCACCCACCGGCGTCCTAACAATTGTCCTGGCACTGTCGTACATATCCCTCCCTAATAGCCATTATATATCTTTCGGGAATACCTCTAGCTTCAAGAGTCTCCCAAACCACTCTACGTGGCACACTATCGTATGCTTTTTCGAGGTCTATAAACACCATATGTAGATACCGCTTCTTTTACCTATACTTCTCCATAAGTCTTCTAAAAATGTGTATAGCTTCTGTAGTCGATCTTCTCGGCATAAAACCATACTGGTTTTCAGATCTTGGATTCCTTTCTCACTCTCGCTTCAATCACTCTATCCCACAATTTCATAGTATGACTTAAAAGCTTTATCCCCTTGTAGTTTTTACAACTCTGGGTGCCTCCTTTGCTCATGTATAGGGTTACCACGATGCTACTTCTTCATTGATCCAACATCTTATCTGTTTTAAGTATAACTTTGAACAAAGTTGTTAGCCATTGAAGTCCTTCCTCTTCCAAATAACCAGTTCAGTGAACATAATTCAAGTTGCAACAGCAAATAAATATAGATGCAGTCACTTTGCTTTAAAAATCAAACAGAAAACAGGGAAGTAGGAAAATGCAGAATTGCAGACTAATAGTAATCCGACAGAAAACAGGGAGTCAAGGTTCAAGAAATCTGTGAATTGTCATATTAGGTGATTTAAAAATTAATGAAATATATAGTCAAACCAGTTCAAGAAATCATGAGTCAAGTGATAGTGATATTCAATAGTTGAAGCCTGTGAACAGGGAAGTGCTGATTAAATCAATAAACAGGTGCTGAACTGCTGTATTGGAGTAAACAGGGATTAAATCAATAAAAATGCTATTAAATCCATAAACAGGTGATTGAATAGAAAACATAAATCATTTTATCATATATACAATGGCATACGTAGCTAACATGGGTTAAAAGAAAAGGTGCTAATAGCCTAATACTAATCAGAAACAGCAGGGGTTAACAGGGCCAAAATTTTGAGCTTTAAAAGTTATTACTGGTTATAATTTATAAATTCATTTTGGTTCACTAATCCAACAGGATAGCATTCTAAAAATATAAACATTGAAAGATAATCCTAATCCAACATGGAAGCCACTAAGGGATAAAGGAAAAAAGATTGAAGAACTCAAGAACATACCTGGATGGGAATATGTGATAGGATGATCAGGTCAACCTGAAACTTAAGAGAGAAAAACTAAGTATAGTGAAGTTTGGAGAGAAGAATAGAAGATAAGTATTGAACACACATGTAAAAAGCTTGGTATCTTGTAGCCAAGAGTCCAACGGTAATACTTATCTATTAGACTATTATCAACAGTAACTTTCTTTTCTTGCAAAGCTATCTTTTTTGAGTCGATCAACGGTAAAAATTTATTTCACCCGACACAAGAGTTGCCTCCTGGTTTAAAGTTCTGATTTCTGACCCAGTGGAAGAAGCGTTGCCTCAAGGCTTCTTGTAAATGCTCCTCTGGCACATTACACTTCATGCTTGAGGCAATCACACTTTTAAAAATCAAGTAGTCGTAATGGTTTGTTATAAAGGAGGAAGCCTCAAAATTATTTATGTTACGACGTACATTACTCGGTCTAGTCTCAGGTTAAGCGCAATATGCATTTAATATCTTAAGGTCTTTCTTTACTGTTGGAGACTTCAAGCATGATAAACCTAATTTTACAGGAAAAGCTTTTTCTTCTTAAAAAACTCATCATATATACTAGGGGGCATTAGATGCATGAGGTTGTACAGTTAACAAGTAGAAGAATGAAATTATAACAACATTGTTAACTAGATCAGGTGCGTTCGGTAAAAGGTCAAAATGTGTAATATTTTATATGATTATCCTGTTGACATCTCTATAATTAAGAACATGATCCAGGAAAATTGAATATTTTGACCATGTTTTTAGTACCACATGTTGACTAATATCAACATAAAACAGGGTTTAAGAACATAG
The DNA here is from genome assembly GCA_025215565.1 of Flaveria ramosissima. Classification (NCBI taxonomy): domain Eukaryota; kingdom Viridiplantae; phylum Streptophyta; class Magnoliopsida; order Asterales; family Asteraceae; genus Flaveria; species Flaveria ramosissima. The sequence continues at coordinate 73,822,903 of CM046039.1, forward strand.
TTACAGAACTTACTAATTAGAATATTGATTTGCTGTGTGATGATGCCATAAGTGATTACTCTAATCTCTTTTGATGTCAATCTTATAATGGATTGAGTATGAATATGATGTTCTTGCTTGTTTATCTCAAACTTCAATAAGACAACAATATGCAAATGTATTAATGAATTAAACATTAAGAAGACTCGGTAAATTAGCCATTTAGCCATGATACTTGCATATTCACAAAAAGACAATACCATCCATCAAAATATTCTCATGAAGGGACCATAATGCAATTATCAATATGTTGATAGTTGATCAACGTATATATCGAGTGTCATATGGCCATATAGTAATAACAAATTCCAACATATGTAAGTGATGTTATTTAAGTAACAAAATAATCTCTGAATAAAATGATATATTTCATGCATCAAAAATACACATTAGGCGACTTTTTTTTGCCCCTTTTGACTCGTTTCCCGTTATATCTCTGAAACAACCCCCCCCCCCCTCCTCTCTCCTTTTAATGTTCAACCAAAAGCAGCTGACTCATTGTCCACCTACTTATGTTTTTTAACTAAAATTTTAAGCTTTTATGGTAGATCAATTGTTTGTCCTTCAATCCTTTTAATGAGTGGCTTGTGGCAACGGGGTCCTCAGACAACACTGTGAAGGTTTTGGATTTGAGAAAATTTGTTGCTCCTGTCCACACCCTCAAACATCATAAGTAAGATTTCGTGCTCATATTCCATTTCCTTACTTTAAATATGACTTGAAATGTATGCCTTTTTAATCTTCCACCACCAATTGGTTGCTCTGTTATATTATTACAGGGATGAGGTGATTCAGATTGGGTGGAGCCCACACAATGAGAGCATTTTAGCTTCTAGTTGTATGGGTCGACGAGTCATGATTTGGGATACTGATAGGTACATTCGTTTTCTTAAACAAAATATTTTTATTTTGTTTTCATTTTGTTCTTGGCATGCTCGTGTTTGATTGTCTTCGTGTCATTTTGTATACATATAGGGAAAAGAGTTGCATGGTATCTAGTTAAAGTCAAATCTTTGAAAATAGTCAAGAAAAATAAAATACGGTGAATCAAATTCAAAATCATAAATTTATTTGCGATTGTCATAATTGGAAAATGGGTTACTTTAACTTGGAAATACTTTTAACTAAATGAAACTGTTGGGATTTTATAACTATAATAAATGTTGCAACTTTATTTGAGCATCACAAGAAAGAAAAAGTGGAGTCATACATTGATGTTAATCTGATCATAATTGCTAATTCGACTCGTTTACTTATTTGATTTGGGTTGTGTTTTATCTTAAACGAGTCAAATAGGGTGAAAAATACCCTAAAGGCTTACTAAATTCATACAACATTGTTTGTGTCATAGTATTGCTTTCGTAATCTTAATGAAGGTATCAATTATTAATTAAAAACTAATAAAATGGTCACAAAGAGCTTGCTGCTCAACTCAACTCCCACCTGATCCGTTTCAACCTACACTTATAAAAAACGATTCATTTTAACGTGAACCCATTTGGACCAAGGAATGCAGAATATCATTGTTATAATTATTATTTAAAAAAACAGGATTGGGATGGCACAATCATCAAAGGATGCAGAAGATGGACCACCGGAGTTGCTGTTTATCCATGGTGGGCATACCGATAGAGTTTCCGATTTCTCATGGAACCCGACTGAAGATTGGCTCATTGCTAGTGTTTCTGGTGATAACATTCTCCAAGTCTGGCAGATGGCTGACCATATCGATAGCGACTAGTGAAACAACTCCTCACCCCCTTAACTGTGGGCGAGTGGGTGGTAGGTCCTGATGGGTGGAATGATGCAAACTTGACTATTTTTATTTTGTTGCAATTGCATGAGTATGAAGTCTTTTAACTCTTTTAAGAATGGAGTTTGAGTATAAAGTCTTTTAATAATGGACGTATTTTTTACATTGAAGTTATATTATTTTGTTGGTTCATTTTTTGTATTTTATTTGTGTGTTGGTGGGGTGGGGGTTTTTTTTTTGTTTTGTGGTGGGGGTGGGGGGGGGGGGGGGGGGGTGGGGGGGGGGGGGGGGGGGGGGGGTAATGTACATGTCTTTCTGTGTATCAAGTGATTGTTGTATAGTTTGGGTGCATAGGAAGAAGATAAAATCCTTATGTTTTTCTACATGGAAACCACGAGTTTGATCGTTTAGTTGATAGCCAGTGATTAACGCCCGAGCTTCTGCTTGCATGTTCATAGGAAGTATTGATATGATATTTGGTTTGGGGTTAGGTATTCATAGGAAGTGTCTTCATTTAGTTGTTCATAAAACGAGTTTGTGTTGGTTTATAATTTTCTCTTTTGAACTATGAACTCACACACTAATATATCTACACCATTGTCCACCCCTTAAGTTGAATCCTACAAGATTAGGAACGGACACCATTGCAATACACATTCGTACTCCTAGGGTAAACGAATACTAAAGAAGCGTAACAAGGTAAGTTTGTGTTTGGGTTAATAATTTTCTTTCAAATGTATTTTTATTATTCTCTTACAACTTAAAAAAATGTTTTTGCAAAATTCCACATACACCCTTATGAGTTACTTATGTTTATCTAACTTTTGATTTATATTTTATTTAAACTAACCCGGGTTAACTATAATCCATTCTTAATTTATTTCCAAAACAACGTAATGTGTTTTCAAATTAAAAAAAATATTGTTGATATGTGTGATTTCTATATACTTTTTCAATATAAATTATATTTAAAATTGAGTTATCATGCCACGCAACAACTGAATACTAGTAACTAAATTAATAAATGAGTATTATTAGACTCATTAACCGGCCTATGTCACCCCGGCTTAGAAATTCACAAGAGGCAATGTGGCTCTCAAGTTAACCCAAAGTCAAGGTATGAACTACTATCTCTGCTCATATTATGTGAATGCTTGAATCTTAGGTCTTGATCATGACAGTGGGTTAGCCATTCAATATGCTTACATGAGGTGAGGATGGAACCATATTCTCTAGTTTTTTTTACATGTTGTGTGTTGTGACGGCATCGGACGTGACGTGATAAAGTATAGACCACAATCTACTCTACCCGTTTCCAAACTATAATTTTGTCAAACATAGAGTAACTCGAATTTAAATTATGGAATGAAAAATATATTATATTTAACTCGACTTTTTCCCAAATAAAATTTATGTCTACATCTACATCAACTCACAACGTACACAAAAAAGCACGTGCAACGACGCCGTATGCGATGTGATAAAGTATGGATTACAATTGGCACATCTCAAAGTGTATATAAAAGCAAGCACAAAATGTTTTATATTTGACCCGACTTGTTTATGAACAAAATTTTGCATAAACACGTAGATGACCTCAAATTTATAACGACACATACATAAAAGTACGAACGTAACACATTAGTTTTTTAAGTAAAATTATGCAGGGTTAAACATGAAAATAAAAACTTAAAGGAGCAAAGTGATATTTTACTGAAAGGGTACCAATGAAGTTGACCGTTAATGACTAGTTTGATGACCAAGAGCGCAAAAATAATATCATATTAAGGAGAGCTAATCCCAGCTTCACGAGGAACAGTTCATTATTTTTATGTCATTTTCAAGATAGGATTTTTGTTTGTAAATCAATGTGATTCTTTTAAGTAGGTATGACTATCAAACCAAACCCGATGAGGATAGCCGAAACCCGAAAAGTCCAGGGCGAATATGAGAACGGGTAAGCGGGTATGAGACCGAATATGTGATTAATTTTTATATTTCTCGCGGTTACAAGACAGGTATGGGATTTCTCGTGGTTATACAAGTAATATCCTAATTGATTTTATCATAGCAATGGGTGAGAAAGTTTCATCATAATCAACACCTTGAGTTTGAGTGAAACCCTTCGCTACTAGCCGTGATTTTATAGGTGTGTACATTTCCATGCATGTCGGTTTTTCTCTTGAAAATCCATTTGCTTCCTACTGCCCGTGAATCGGGGGGTAGCTCAACCAAGTCCCAGACTTGATTGTCACGCATAGATTGCATCTCGGTGTTCATGGCATCTAGCCATTTCGCAGATTCCAAATCTAAGATAGCAGACTTGTAGTTAGTAGGTTCATCACCAGAATCAGCTACTACTAGAACCTCGAGATCCTTAAAATTCCAAAGATACTGTCAGGTTCTTTGTGAGTTCTGCTACTTCTGCGAACGCTTGTGTTTATGTCTGAATCATGAACAATTTCTTCTTGTTTAGACGCACCGACTTCATGAGCGTTTGTTTGTGTTCTCAAATTTCTTCAAGATCCACCATGTTACTTCCAGTTCCTCGATCTAGAAACTCTTTCTCGAGAAAATGTGCATTCCTTTTGATGGAAATCATATTTGCATCAGGATAGAAAAAGTAATATCCGCTTTTGTTATAGTATCCGAGGAAAATAACTTTTTCGCCTCGAATATCTAGCTTGTCATTAGACTCGCCAGTGACATAAGCATCACATCCCCATACTTTAAGGTAAGACAAATTGGGTTTAGACCAATGCCATATCTCATATGGGGTTTTGTCTACCTTTTTAGTTGGTGTCAGATTGACAAGGCGGGCGGCGGTCATAAGAGCATAACTCCAAAAGGAGTGAGCTAAGTTAGTTTTGCACATTATCGATCAAACCATATTAAGTAGGGTTCGATTTCGCCTCTCACTCACACCATTAAGTTGGGGTGTGCCGGGTGGAGTGAACTGTGAAATAATTCCATGGTCCTTTCGATGATTAGTGAACTCTTGGCTTAGGTATTTTCCACCTCGATCTGATCGAAGTACATTTATAGTCTTACCAAGTTGGTTTTCTATTTCATTTTGAAACTTTTTGAACTTTTCAAAAGTTTCATGTCTATGCTTCATAAGATAGACATAGGTGTATCGACTATAATCGTCAATAAACGTAAGAAAGTATCTTTCGTGATTTCTAGACATGGTTCTGAAAGGACCACATACATCCGAATGTATGAATGCTAAAAGATCCTTGGCCGTTCACCAACATGTGTGAAAGGATTCTTTGTGAGTTTGCCAGCTAAGCAATATTCGCATTCATCAAAGAATTCATGTCATGTGGATTCAAGAATCCCTTCGGACTAAAGCCTTTTCACACGAGCCTTGCTTATGTGGCCAAGTCTACAATGCCAGAGAAGTGTATCATTAATTCCAAATTTGATATCCTTCAAAAGATTATATAATGTTATTGTTGTTTGAACATCAATCTCATAATACCTTA